>CAJUXJ010001578.1:0-20096 GCA_910589775.1 Avena eriantha
GTGTGGTGGCTCCCGGCACCCCCTCGGCCTCTCCTTCCGCCTATATATTGCCCTCGGGGACAAAAACCCTAAGTACCCGATCAAAAATCCACGAAAGAGTCTGTAGCCCCCGTCATCTCTATCCCTAGATCGGGAGGGATCTGAAGCTCTTCCTGGCACCCTGCCGGAGAGGGGAATTCACCCTGGAGGCCTTCTTCATCATCATGCAAGCCTCCGGTGTGATGCGTGAGTAGTTCATCCTTGGACTACGGATCCATGTAGTAGCTAGATCGCTAGTTCTCCTCCTTTGTGCTTTCATGTTTAGATCTGTAAACTCCGTTCATCATCAAGATCATCTATTTGTAATTCATACATGTTGTGTTTGCGGGGATCCGATGGATATTGAGATGCTATTTCAGATTGATTATTGATTCTATCATGTCTTTGTTATTTGAGATCTTGCATGCTTTCTGTTGTTAGTACCTATCTTGGCCAAGTAGATGCTAGCAACTCCAAGAGTTAGTATTTATGCTCGATAGTGGGTTCATGCCTCTGGTAATCTGGGGAAGTGGACAGAAATCTCTAAGGTACTAGATGTGATGTTGCTACTAGGGAGAAAAACAACAATCCTTTGTTCATAGAACAATCGTATTGTTTACTTTACACGCAGTTCGTAAAGCAATAATCTGTTGCTTGCAACTTAATAGTGGAGGGGTTTCGGATGATAACCTGAAGGTGGATTATTAGTCATAGATGAAGTTGGATGGCGGTCTATGTATTATGTTGTAATACCCAATCAAGTCTCAGAGGAGTCAAGATGATTAGTATATGCATGTATTGCTTTCTCGGTGTTTGTCAATTGCCCCACTGTAATTTGTTCACCTAGCATGTTATCTATCTAAGGAGAGCCACCTCTAGTGAACTATGGATCCCAGTCCTTTTTCTTTACATACAATCTACAACTGTTTACTGCTTTGTGTTTACTTTCTGCAAACTTTTGCTTTTTTCCATTCGATACGTTTAATCCTTTGTTTTCTGCGAAACACGGTGAGATTGACAACCTCATCGCAAGTTGGGGAAAAGTTCTGTGGTTGTGTTGTGTAGGTCTCCATGTTGCTACTAGCACCGGTAGTGCGCCCTGCCAATGCTCAGCTAGTAACACCTTTGGGGTGTTTCCTTGCTCCTATGGGTTCGATTAAACCTTTGTTTCATAACTGAGGGAAAACTTACTGTTGTGCTCATCATACCTTCCTCTTGGGGTTCCCAACGAGCTCTACGTTGAAAGTCGAGCGCATCAAGATCTTTTCTGGCACCGTTGTCGGGGGAGTCAAGGACATCTTCACAAGGGGAGTCCCTCATAACCAATCTCTTTACTTTGTTGTTTTTGTTTTGCTTAGTTTCTTTTTGCTTTGTTTGCTTGTTTTTTATTCAAAAAATACAAAAAAATAGTTTTGCAAGTTTGCTTTCTTATTTGAAAACCCAAAAAAATGACTACTCTTGAAAACACTAAGTTGTGTGACTTCACTAGCACCAACAATAATGATTTATGAGCACACCTATTGCTCCACCTGTGGCTGAAAATACTTTCTTTGAGATAAAACCTGCTTTGCTCAATCTTGTTATGAGAGAACAATTTTCTGGTATTGGTAATGAAGATGTTGCTTCCCATCTAAATAACTTTGTTGAACTTTGTGAGATGCAAAAGCATAGGGATATGGATGGTGATATTATTAAACTGAAATTATTTCCTTTCTCTTTGAGAGGAAAAGCTAAAGAGTGGTTGAATTCCTTAACTAGGAATAGTATTGATTCTTGGACTAAGTGCAAAGATGCTTTTATTGGAAAATACTATCCTCCTGCTAAGATTATATCCATGAGAAGTGAAATAATGAAGTTTAAAAACAACTTGATAATGAGCATGTTGCTCAAGCTTGGGAAAGAATGAAATCTTTGGTAAAGAATTGTCCCACTCATGGACTGACTGCTTGGATGATCATCCAAACTTTTTATGCAGGATTGAACTATTCTTCAAGGAACCTATTGGATTCAGCTGCTGGAGGTACCTTTATGACCATCACTTTGGGTGCTGCAACAAAACTATTGGACAATATGATGGTTAATTATTCTGAATGGGATACCGAGAGAGCTCCACAAGGTAAGAAGGTAAATTCTGTTGAGGAAACCTCCTCCTTGAGTGATAAGATTGATATTATTATGTCTATGCTTGTTAATGGGAAAGCCCATATTGATCCAAATAATGTTCCTTTAGCCTATTTGGTTGCTCAAGAAGAGCAAGTTGATGTGAACTTCATAAGAAATAACAATTTTGGCAACAATTCTTATGGTAATAATGCTTACAGGAACAATTTTGGTAACAACAATTATAAGCCATATCCTCCCAACAATGGTAATGCTTATGGAAATTCTTACAACAATAATAAGAGTGCTCCCTCCGAACTTGAAGTTATGCTTAAAGAGTTTATTAGTAAACAAACTACTTTCAATAAAACTATTGAGGAAAAACTCTCTAATGCTGAAAGAAATATAGCATCGTTGGCTGAAGCTCAATCTACTTTGAATAAAATGGCTGCTAAACCTGAAACTAATGAGAATCCCTTTGCAGCTACTAATGCCATACAAGTAAGAATTGATGAAAATGTTAGACTATTAGCTTAATTACATGCTAAGTGGGAAAGAGAAGATGAAATTGCTAGAAACATTAGTGTTTCTACTATCACCACCACTAGTGTTGAGGCTAGTAATAGTTCTACTACTTTAGATGATAAAGTTGATTTTGATCTTGATGGTTGCAATATCTCTGAAGTTATTAAGTTCCTACAAAAGGTTGCTAAAAGTCCTAATGCTAGTGCTATGAACATGGCTTTTACAAAACACATTACTGATGCTCTCATAAAGATTAAAGAAGAAAAGATGAAACATAAAGCTTCTATCCCTATAAAGCAAGAAGATGGTTGGGAACCCATCATTAATATGAAAGTGAATGACTTTGATTTCAAATCTTTGTGTTATCTTGATAGTAGTGTTTCTATTATGCCTAGAAGGATTTATGATATGCTTGATTTGCCTCCTCTTGAAGATTGTTATTTGAATGTCCCACTTGATGATAATGCTAAAAAGAAACTCATGGGGAGTCTCAATGATGTTCTTATTATGGTTAACGATTCCTATGTCCCCGTTGATTTCTATGTTTTGGATGTTGAATACAATGCTTCTTGTCCTATTACTTTGGAAAGACTTTTTCTTAGAACTGTTGGTGCCATTATTGATATGAAAGAAGGCACCATTAAATATCAACTCCCACTTAAGAAAGGTATAGAACACTTCCCCAAAAAGAGAGAAAAGATTTCTTTTGCTTCTCCTATGAAAACAAAATTTGGTCTTAATGCTTCTTCATTTGAGAACACTTGATTCTTTCTTTGCTTCTTATGCCTAACTTAAAGGCGTTAAAGAAAAGTACTTGTTGGGAGATAACCCAAGAGTTTTAATTGAGTCTTGGAAGTTATTACCTCTGTAATAACCTCTCTTTATCATTTTTATTTGCTTTTTGTGCCAAGAGTAACCTCTAATGAGAGTGAAGTAATGATTGGTAAAGTTGCTGTCCCGAAACAGATTTCTGTGCTTCACCGTAAACATTCCTGAGGGAGCTCTGTACGTCGGATTTAGCTGTAATGTTTGTGCTTATGCCCCATGTTGTTATATAACTTTCGTTAGTTAAAACCTTTTTGATTTGAGCAACAGAAGGTCTTCGAAAAAATTCGTCTTTACCTGCTAGTCTGTTTTGACAGATTTCTGCCATTTTCTGCATTTTCTCCTTGTTAGTTCCTTCTTGAGTTCCTTTGGGGAATTGAGATTTTGAGGGAAGTGCTACAGTAGCTAGTGTTCTAATGGAAATTTATTTGGTGTTAGAACTGAACCTTGAGACTTATTTATCTTAAGTGCACTAATGTTGCTAATGAGATTGTGTGAAGTTTTGTATGAAGGAAATTTTTTAGGTGTATGGAAGGAATGAGTAATGAGATGAAAGATGGACTAAAGCTCAAGCTTGGGGATGCCATGCGTGTCACCCCAAGAAATATCCAAGAAGTACAAGCGTCAAAGCTTGGGGATGCCCAAGGCATCCCCTTCTTCATCAATAAAATCCCAGGTTTCTTCCAAACGCTTCATTTTATTGTTTCATGCACAGTTGTGTTTTTCTTGGAGCTTCTTCTTTTTCGTTTTTGTTTTGGTTTTAGTTTGCTTGGTTTTCTTAGTGTTCTGAATAAATTGGTTGGACCCCCTCTTTCATACTTTGGTTTGCAAATAGTTTGGTTTGGTTTGGAAAAGAGTAGGAAAGTTCATGCTTATGTGGTAAAAAGAGCTCGTTTTTTACTGTGGCATATGCTTTGTCATGCCATGGTTGATATTTTTTTGGCTTTATGCTTACTATTCTTTGCTGTAGCATGACTTGTTATAAACAGTTGAGATTGCTTAATGTGCCTTGGATGAATCATGCGTTGTTTTAGCATATTAAAGCATAGTATAGTGGTATTATCCTTTGATGCTTTATTTGGGTTGACTTGGCACATGCTCACACCATGTTATGACTATCTAAATTCACCATAGCCTTTATGATCCTTTAGTTTTCAACTTGTAGTATCACTTTATGCTTTGATCAATGATGTTTTGTCGCTCTGCATGATTATGGCCATTATTGCTCTCTTAGTTTGTCGCTCCTAGTCTTTTGCTAGCCTCCACCACCAAGTATGAGTTCCACTCATGCATCCAACTCCCTAAACCAAGTTATTCCAAAGAGTCCACCATACCTACCTACTATCTTATGCTATTCCAAGTATATTCATGCTTTTGTTTACCTTTCAATTGTTACGAGAAAACTAGTGATTAAAGCTCTCACGAACTTGATGGCACACTTTACTTTATTGCCTCTAATAAACTTGAACCATTGGGTCCTTATTTGTTGTGTATATGCTTGCGCTTATAAGTTGAAATTAGCAGAACCATGTTTCATGGGGAACACTTTCAACATTGCCATCGTACTTTGTACCCCGTTGATATCATGTTCTTTTGCTTACGGATCCCGGCGGTGTGAAATAAATGTGGAACTTGTAAGATCATGGAGTTTGTATGTGTGTTAGAGAAACGCCTGGGCCGCTAGCCTAGGCCATGCCTAATCATGCCGGAAACTTGCAGCATCACCATAATTAACACTCTATGAAGCATCCTCAATAAAAACCTATGAAAATAGCAAATAAAAAGATTGCTGAGATGCTCATTGTCTGCTTGCCTTGTCATTTTGATTATGGGGAAAGCTCCCGTATCATGTGCAAGGGGTACCCCGTTGGCGGTTCTTAATGATACACACATACTTACAATGACAAGAGCTTACTCGTGACTGAAGTTGAGTAGCATGAGGATCGGTCTTCGTAAGTAAGGGGCATGAGATTTCGGTTTATAACTTGTCAAGCATATCCTCTTAGTTGTGTCACTTTAACCTTAATCACCTTCAAGATTCTTATGATAGGGGCAATGAGAGCTGAAAGCTATAAGTACCATAATTTTTGGAAGCTCTTTATGAGACTTGAATCCCTACTTCCTTTTACAAAAGGCCTTTCTTCCACCATTATATTGAGTCTCCACCTTCTATCTTTATGCACCTACTTTCAGAGCATAGTGGCCATTCTTAGTTCTATGTGCATTGTCCCAAGACTAGTTGATTGATGCATAACTTGTTATTGCTTGTTTGAAACTATTGTATCTAGTCACTCTTATGAACTTTGAAGGTGTCCTATGCATTTATAGTTGCTACTCTATTGAGGGACAAGCTGAATACTATTATGCTATGTTTTCTTTATGAGAAACAAACAAACGTCTTGCAAAGCATGTTATTCATGAATCTTTTGTTTGTACCTTTTCATGTTGCATCATAGTTTCTTTGCTTATTGCTAGAACTTTGTCTTTCATGTCATGATTGAACTACTATGATCCCAGCTTTGAATGTTTTGCAAATACTTTGATCAAGTCTTTGATGGTGCATGTCACCTCAAAAATTATTTCTTTTTATCACTTACCTACTCGAGGACGAGAAGCAGTTAAGCTTGGGGATGTTGATACATTGCAAATGTATCTATAATTTTTGTTGTTACATGCTTGGTTTTATCCACTTTCTTGTGTTTTGTTCCAACTTTGGAGTACTTTTCATATGATTTCTTGTACTTACCTATTAACAAGAGCCACAGTGCCAGCTGCCTGTTTTCTGCTGTTTTTGGTTCCAGGAAAGTCAGAAAATGAATATTCTCGGAATTGGATGGGACAAAAGACAAAGTGCCTATTTTTCCGGAAGCGATCAAGTGCCAGTATACGAGACAGAGAGGGGCCAGAGGGCGGCCACACCACCTGGCCGCGCGGCCAGGCCTGGCCCACGCCAGGGGGTGGTGTGGCCAGCCCAGGCACCCCCTCGGCCTCTCCTTCTGCCTATAAGTTGCCCTCGGGACGAAAACCCTAAGTACCCGATCAAAAATCCACGAAAGACTCTATAGCCGCCGTCATCTCCATCCCTAGATCGGGAGGGATCTGAAGCTCTTCCCGGCACCCTGCCGGAGAGGGGAATTCACCTTGGAGGCCTTCTTCATCACCATGCAAGCCTCCGGTGTGATGCGTGAGTAGTTCATCCTTGGACTACGGATCCATGTAGTAGCTAGATGGCTGGTTTCTCCTCCTTGTGCTTTCATGTTTAGATCTTGTGAGCTCCGTTCATGATCAAGATCATCTATTTGTAATTCATACATGTTGTGTTTGCGGGGATCCGATGGATATTGAGATGCTATTTCAGATTGATTATTGATTCTATGATGTCTTTGTTATTTGAGATCTTGCATGCTTTCCGTTGTTAGTAGCTATCTTGGCCAAGTAGATGCTAGCAACTCCAATAGTTAGTATTTATGCTCGATAGTGGGTTCATGCCTCTGGTAATCTAGGGAAGTGACAGAAATCTCTAGGTACTGAATGTGCTGTTGCTACTAGGGAGAAAACAACAATCCTTTGTTCATAGAACAATCGTATTGTTTACTTTACACGCAGTTCGTAAAGCAATAATTTGTTGCTTGTAACTTAATACTGGAGGGGGTTCGGATGATAACCTGAAGGTGGATTATTAATCATAGATGAAGTTGGATGGCGGTCTATGTATTATGTTGTAATGCCCAATCAAGTCTCAGAGGAGTCAAGATGATTAGTATATGCATGTATTTCTTTCTCAGTGTTCGTCAATTGCCCCGCTGTAATTTGTTCACCCAGCATGTTATCTATCTAAGGAGAGCCACCTCTAGTGAACTATGGATCCCGGTCCTTTTTCTTTACATACAATCTACAACTGTTTACTACTTTGTGTTTACTTTCTGCAAACTTTTGCTTCTTTCCATCCGATACGTTTAATCCTTTGTTTTCCGCGAAACACGGTGAGATTGACAACCTCATCGCAAGTTGGGGACAAAGTTCTGTGGTTGTGTTGTGCAGGTCTCCACGTTGCTACTAGCGCCGGTAGTGCGCCCTGCCAATGCTCAGCTAGTAATACCTTTGGGGTGTTTCCTTGCTCCTACTGGTTCGATTAAACCTTGGTTTCATAACTGAGGGAAAACTTACTGCTATGCTCATCATACCTTCCTTTTGGGGTTCCCAACGAGCTCTACGTTGAAATTCGAGCGCATCAAAAAGTCACAAACAAAATATTCATGAATAACAATGCTTTGTAGGACGTTTGTTTGTTTCACATAAAGAAAACATAGCATAATAGCATCCAGCTTGTCCCTCATAGAGTAGAAAATATAAATGCATAGGACACCTTCAAAGTTCATAAGAGTGACTAGATACAAATAGTTTAAAACCAAGCAATATCAAGTTATGCATCAATCAACAAGTCTTGGGACAATGCACATAGAACTAAGAATGGCCACTATGCTCTCAAAGCAAGTGCATAAAGATAGAAAGTGGAGACTCAATATAATGGTGGAAGAAAGGCCTTCATAAAAGGAAGCAGGGATTCAAGTCTCATAAAGAGCTTCCAAAAATTATGGTACTTATAGCTTTTAGCTCTCATTGCCCCTATCATAAGCATCTTGAAGTGATTAAGGTTAAAGTGAACAAACTATGGTGTACATGCTTGACGAAGTATAAGTCAGAAATCTCATGTCCCTTGTATACGAGGGCCGCTACTCATGCTACTCAAGTTTAGTCACCGGTAAGTTCTTGTCATTGTAAGTATATGTGTATCATAGAGAACCACCAACGGGGTACCCCTTGCCCGATGATACGGAAGAATCCCCATATCAAAATGACAAGGCAAGCAGACAATGAGCATCTCAGCAATATTCTTATTTTCCATGGGAATATGGTGCTTTTTCTCTCTTTTCTCTCTTTCCTCTTTTCATAATCTATTTTTTTCTTTCTCTTTCTTTTTCTCATATAGGACTCTTTTTTTATAAGAAGAATGCTTCATAGACAGCTCATTATGGTTACGCTGCAGGTTTCCACCATTTCAGCATGGATTAGACCAGCGGCCCAGGCGTTTCTCTAACACATATACATAACTCCATGGACTTACAAGCTCCCCTTTCATTTCACACCGACGACATCCATATACAAAAGAGCATGATATCAACTAGGTACAAGTACTAAGTGCAATGTTGAAAGCGTTCCCCATGAAAGCATGGTTATGCTAATTCCCAACAAATAAGTGCAAGCATATACAACATAGATGACACAATGGTTCAAGTTTATTAAGGGCAAGAAAAGTAAAGTGTGCCATCAAGTTTGTGAGAGCTTTAATCACTAGTTTTCTCATAACAAGTTTAATTTGGAAGGTAAACAAAAAACATGAATATACTTGGAATAGCATAAGCTAGTAGGTAGGTATGGTGGACTCTTTGGAATAACTTGGTTTAGGGAGTTGGATGCATGAGTGGAACTCATACTTGGTTGTGGAGGCTGGCAAAAGACTGGGAGTGACAAACTAAGAGAGCAATAATGGACATAATCATGCAGAGTGACAAAACATCATTGATCAAAGCATAAAGTGATACTACAAGTTGAAAACTAAAAGATCATAAAGGCTTATAGTGACTTGAGATAGTCATAACATGGTGTGAGCATGCGCCAAGTCAACCCAAATAAAGCATCAAAGGAGAATACCACTATACTATGCTTTAATATGCTAAAACAACGCATGATTCATCCAAGGCACATTAAGCAATCTCAATTGTTTATAACAAGTCATGCTACAGCATAGAATACTAAGCATAAAGCCAAAACAATTTCAAGCATGGCATGACAAAGCATAGGCCACAGTCATAAACAAGCTCTTTTACCACATAGGCATGAAGTTTCCTACTCTTTTCCAATCCAAACCAAACTATTTGCAAACCAATGTATGAAAGAGGGGGTGCAACAAGTTTATTCAGCAAATTAAGAAAACCAAGAAAATGAATAACCAAAACGAAAACGAAAAAGAAGACGCTCCAAGAACCACACAACTGTGCATGAAACAATAAAAATGAAGTGTTTGGAAGAAACCTGGGATTTTTATTGATGAAGAGGGGGATGCCTTGGGCATCCCCAAGCTTTGATGCTTGTACTTCTTGGATATTTCTTGGGGTGACACGCGTGGCATCCCCAAGCTTTAGCTTTAGTCCATCCTTCATCTCATTACTCATTCCTTACATACACCTGAAATTTTTCTTCATACAAAAACTTCACACAATCTTTGTTAGCAACATTAGTGCACTCAAGATAATAAGTCTTTAGGTTCGGTTCTAACACCAATAAAACTTCCATTAAAACACAAGCTACTTTAGCACTTCCCTCAAAAAATCTCAATTCCCCAAAAGAACTAAAAAAGGAACCAACAAGAAGCAAATGCAGAAAATGGCAGAAATCTGTCAAAATAGACCATCAGGTAAAGACGAATTTTTCGAAGACCTTCTGTTGCTCAAATCAAAAAGTGTTAAACTAACGAAAGTTAGATAACAACCTGGGGCAGAAGCACAAACATTCACGCCTCAAAATTACGTTCAAAGATGTTACACGAATTTCTACAGTGAAGCAGAGAAATCTGTTTCGGGACAGCAACTTTCCCAATCATCACTTCTCTCTCATTAGAGGTTACTTTTGGCACAAAAAGCAAATAAAAGAATAAGGAGCGGTTATTACTTAAGTAATAACTTCCAAAACTCATCTAAAATTTTGGGTTCTCTCCCAATAAGTACTTTTCTTTAACGCCTTTAAGTTAGGCATAAGCAAAAACTAAAATGGATAGAATAGAAGTAAGCGGAGATAGTCATGGTGAAAACATTGTTTTGTTCAATGAAATCCTTAACAAGGTTGATCAGGTCTTGTTACCAAAACAATTCCATATGAGACAAAACTTTGTATCCCACTAATGATTATGTTACCTCAACCTTGATAACAATGGTCCCCAATCATAATAGTTTCAAAATTTTCTCTTGGTATGGGACAATATATTTCTCCAACTTGAATGCCCTCAACATGTTCAATTGAATTCAAACCATAAGTCTTTTCAATATTCTTGGGGAAATAGACAGTATGTTCCTTGTCATTAACATTGAAAGTCACCTTTCCTTGATTACAATTAATAACAGCTCCTGCAGTACTAAGAAAAGGTCTCCTAAGAATAATAGGACATATTATCATCTTCAGGCATTTCAAGCACAATAAAATCAGTTAATATCAAGCAATTATGAGCCACTTGAATAGGTATATCCTCACATATACCAACAAGATAGTGGTAGATTTATCAGCCATTTGCAAAGATATATTAGTTGGTATTAATTTTCTAGTTGAAGCCTCTTATAGAGAGAGAAAGGCATAACACTAACTCCAGCTCCCAAATCACACAAAGCAGTTTTAACATAACTGTTCTTAATAGAGAAAGGGATAGTTGGAATCCCCGGGTCTCCAAGTTTCTTAGGAACCTTACCAATGAAGGAATAATTAGCAAGCAAAGTAGACATTTCTTCATTAGGGATCTTCCTTTTATTCGAGACAATATCCTTCATATACTTTGAGTAAGGAGGCAATTTAATAGCATCAGTCAAAGGAATTTGCAGGAATAAAGGTTTCATCCACTCACCAAAACTTATTATAGTGTTCATCTTCCTTTGACTTGTGTTTCTTATCAGGGAATGGCATAGGTTTTTGGACCCAAGGTTCTCTTTCACTACCATGTTTCTTAGAAATAAAATCTTCTTTAGTGTATTAGTATTCTTAGTGTGGTTTTCAGGTTCTTCTCCAACTTTTTCTTCATTACGAACTTCATTTTCTTCATTACCACTTTCAGTTTCAGCATCAGAGATAGATATACTATTAGGATCTATAGCAGGTTCAGAGGGTTCTACAACAGTTTTATGTTTCTTTGTCCTTTTCTTACGAGTAGAGCCACTATTTTCAGCTTGTTGAGAATCCTGCTCAATTCTTTTGGGATGCCCCTCAGGATATAGAGGATCCTGGGTAGCAGCACCACTTCTAGTTCTAATTTCATAAGCATGTTTTTCTTTAGCAGCATTAATAAGCAAGTCTTTTGCACTTTAATGAGTTGATCTATTTGAGTTTGAACCATTTGAAAGTGTTTAACAATCATTTTAACATCATTAGAGGTTCTTTCCACAATATCTTTCAACTCAACAATAGCTCTAGTGTTTTCCATTAGATGATTTTGCACCCTTTTATTAAAATTATCTTGCTTAACAATAAAGATATCAAATTCTTCTAAGCATTGATCAGGAGGTTTAGAGTAAGGGATATCACCTTCATCAAGTGTTGGAGAGAGTCTACCTCAATAGTGGGTGAGTAGGGAATAGGCTTACATAATTCTTCTATAGGAGGTAAATGCTTGACATCTGCAGCTTTAATTCCCTTCTCCTTAAGACATTTCTTAGCTTCCTTCAGCACTTCATCATTTAATTCAATAACTCCCCTCTTCTTTGATGTTGGAATAGGCACCGAAATAGTAGGTTCAGGTACAATTACTTCAGGTATAGCTGGTTCAGGAGGAGTCCAATCTTCATAGTTCTTGCTTATTTTAGCCATTAATTCCTTAGCTTCCTTAGGAGTCCTATTCCTGAAAACACAATCAACACAACTATCTAGGTATGTCCTAGATTCTTCAGTTAGTCCATTATAAAATATATCAAGAAGCTCATTCTTAGGTAATGGACTTCCAGCTTGTGCATGAATCAATGCACAAAACCTTGCCCAAGATTCGGGAAATATCTCATTTTCTCCCTGTTTAAAATCAAAAAGTTCCTGCAAAAATAGCATGTCTAGCACTAGGAGGAAAATATTTCTACAAGAAAGTACTAATCAAGCAATCAGGGCTATCAATAGATCCAGGAGGTAAATTACTGAACCAAGTTTTAGCTTCTCCTTTCAGTGAAAAGGGGAAAATCTTAGCAACAAAGTAAGTACGCATCTTAATATCATCAGAAAACAAGCCACTCATGGTAGAAGTTCATTCATATGTGCTACCGCACTTTCATTCTTAGTCCCACAAAAAGGTTCTTTCTCGGCAGTAGCTATGTAAGATAGATTGGGAGAGAAATCATAATCTTCATCTATAATGTTTATGGGAGAAGCATCAAACTTAGCAACAGGAGACAATTTGGGTCTAATAGTACGCCTCTCAAGGAGACTCTTAGCAGCGCTCCTATCATGGGTGTTTTTACATTCTTTAATAAATTCATCGGTCATCTCAACATAACCATCTTCAATATCATAACTTTCACTAGACTCGAGTGAACTAACTGGTGTAGTAGTGCCTTCATTAGGAGTTCCAGTATTTCCAGCTATAGTTCTAGCAATCGTAGCATCTAACAAAGGACCCTAATGAACCACTCTTATCAAGCACAGTAGAAGCAACATCATAAGCATCAGAAGTTTCAGATTCAGCAGTAGTAGCAGTGTGTGTAGCATGTGTATGTGGTGGTGTAACGAGCTTACTTATAATAGATGGTGAATCAAGAGCAGCAGAGGTGTTCTGAACCGTACCTCTTCTTGTAGTGGATGGTAAAATAGGAAAACTATCCATCACGAGACTTACCCATGATGGATGGATAGCAACGAACAATAGAGAATCCAAGTGAACTTGATAAATAAAGTTATGCTCCCCGGCAACGGCGCCAGAAAATAGTCTTGATCACCCACAAGTATAGGGGTGTATCGCAGTATTTTGGAGGGACGTGAAACCCAATTTATTGATTCGACACAAGGGGAGCCAAAGAATATTTATAAGCCTTAACAACTGAGTTGTCAATTCAGCTGCACCTGGAAACAATCTTGCTCACAGTAGTTTATCAGTAGCAACAGTTTTGTAGTAGGAATAACAAAGTAGCAGCAATAGTAAAGTAAAGACAGTAGTAACAATAGGATTCGAGTGTACTAGGCATAGGGATGGATTGACGGGCGTTGCATGGACAAGACAATTAACATAGCAATCAGAACATAGGGCAATTGCAAATAAATAAGATAAAGCATCCAAGTACTAGATAATCCTAGGCATGTGTTCCATATATAGTCATACGTGCTCGCAATGAGAACTTGCACAACATCTTTTGTCCTGCCAACCCGTTTGCAGCGGGGCCTCAAGGGAACTACTGGCAATTAAGGTGCTCCTTTTAATAGAGCACCGGAGCAAAGCATTAACACTCCGTGAACACATGTGATCCTCACATCAAAGCCATTCCCTCCGGTTATCCCGATTTTGTCACTTCAGGGCCATTGGTTCCGGACAACAATGTGTGTATACAACTTGCAGATAAGACCATAAACAATACTATCATAATGAATCAATAACATGTTCAGATCTGAAATCATGGCACTCGGGCCCTAGTGACAAGCATTAAGCATAACAAGTCGCAAAAAGTCATAAAGCACTAATAGAAGATACTAGGCACCATGACCTAACAATCTGATGCCATTACATGAACGATCTCATCCAATCCCTACCATCCCCATAGCCTACATCGGGGGATTACTCACTCATAGATGGGGGAAACATGGATGGTCGATGGAGAAGCGATGGTGATGATGATGGCGATGATCTCCCCAATTCCCCATCCCGGCAGGGTGCCAGAATGGAGTTTCTAGTGCTGTTTCGTGGAATCTGGTGGTGGCGGCAGAGCGGAACTCCTTCTGGAAAAACGTCAAACCCCCTGAGTTTTAGGTCAGAAGGCAACTTATAGGCGGTGAGGGAGACCGAGGGGCAGTCTGGGGCGACCAGACCACCACCTGGCGCGGCCTGGGCTTGCCCGCGCGGCTAGGTGGTGTGGCCTGGGCCCAGCCCCCTCCATCTCCTATTCTGGCTCAAGGAGTCTTCTGGTGAAATAGGTTTTTGGCTTTTGTCCCGTCCAATTCCGAGAATATCATTTTCTGACTTTCCTAGAACCAAAAACAGTAGAAAACAGGCAGCTGGCACTGTGGCTCTTGTTAGTAGGTTAGTCCAAGAAATCATACTGAAAAGTACTCCAAAAGTGTGGACAAAACACAAGAAAGTAGATAAAACCAAGCATGGAACATCAAAATTATAGATACATTTGCAATGTATCAATAACCGTATCTCAAAATTATATCTTTGAGGAACATTACCGTTGTTGCCCCATCACGTTTCCTAATTGGCTTTATCTCAACCCATTTGGTGAACTTATCCACCATAACCAAGATATGGGTCATTCCTCCCCTAGCCGGCTTATATGGCCCTACCATGTCTAGGCACCACACAACAAATGGCCAAGTAATAGGGATTGTCTTGAGTTCCGACATTGGCACATGAGTCTTGGTGGCATACCTCTGACAACCATTGCATTTTTTACAAGATCCTTTGCTTGCTCCAAAGCACTTGGCCAATAAATCCATGCCAAAAATCTTTTGCCACTAATGCTCTTGAAGATGCATGATGACCACATTCTCCTTGATGGATATCTCGGAGTATGTCAAGCCCTTCTTCCGGGTCTACACATTGTTGCAAGACACTAGTAACACTTCTTTTGTATAGCTCGGCATTGATTATGGTATATGCCTTGGCTCTTCTCTAAATCTACCTAGAATGTATCTCATCATCCAACAAAGTTCCTTCTTTAGGAAATCAAATATCGGTTTAGCCCAAGCAGGTATAGGCCGGATAGGGAAGAGTTCTTCGTCAATTTCCATCACATCCACCGATATAACTCCTGCCAGGTCTGGCTGAATAGTCCCCGGGTTCTATGAGGCAGTCCCTGGGTTTGCCGAAGCAATCCCCGGGTTTTGATGAGGTGCCTCCCAAGTCTATTTCCGTAGGTGTAGCTTCTGATCCAGAAATTGCCAGGACATAAATTGAGTCGGATTCTGGTGATGGTATAATTCATGGTTTCCTGAGGTGCTCCAAAGCAACATTTGGTGGGTTTGGTTGCCGGGATGACCCCCATTTGGATAATACATCGGCTGCCTCATTTTCAATCCGAGGTACGTGATGGAATTCACATCCCTCGAAGAACCCACTTATCCTTTGAACATGGAATCTGTAAAGGGCCATATTGGCATCCAGAGCATCCCAATTGCTAGATACTTGCTGCACCACCAAATCCGAATCTCCAAAGCATTGTATCCGACATATTCCTACTTCCTTTGCCACCTTAAGTCCATGCACAAGTGCTTCATATTCTGCAACGTTGTTTGACGCACTAAAGTAAATTTGGAGGACATATTTTAACTGGTCTTTCTTGGGCGAGGTAAGAACTACCCCGGCGCCCAGTCCTTCTTTCAGCTTTGACCCATCAAAGTGCATTCCCCAGTAATGGAGTTTGGCAAAGGTGGTTCGTATTGCATCTTGGCCCAATCCACAAAGAAATCTGCCACCGCTTATGACTTGATCGCATCTCTTCTGTCGAACTATGGTGCTTATGGGACCAGCTCAATTGCCCACTTTGCTATTCGGCCGTAGCATCCTTGTTGCTCATAATCTGATATGGGTGCCTCACATATCACCTTAATGGGGTGTTCCTCAAAGTAATGTTTGAGTTTCTGGCCGCCATGTACACACCATATGCCATCTTTGGTGTGAGTAATTCTGTTTTCAGGCCGATAATACCTCGCTCAGGTAATATACCGATCTTTGCATCGACTTTCCTTCCTCATCATGTTCCACCACTACCACTGTGCTTACAACTCGGTTGTTTGCGGCTATATAGAGCAACATGGCTCCTTAGGTAGTGGGGCGGCTAATACTAGTGCAAAAGATAGAATCCTTTTAATTCTCGAAATGCGCTATCTGCTTGCGGCGTCCATGTAAATTTGTCTGCCTTTTTCATTAACTGGTAGAGGGGTAATGCCCTTCTCCTAGCCGACTTACGAATCGGCTTAACTATGCCAGACAACCAGTGAACTTCTGCACATTGTTAAGGGACATTGGCAGTTCCATTCCCTCGATAGCCCGGATTTTTGTCGGGTTAGCTTCGATATCTCGACTAGACGAGACAACGAGAAACCGAGCAATTTCCCAGTCGGCACACCAAAGGTACATTTTTCCGGGTTAAGCTTCATTCGAACCATCTGACACGAACGGCTGCCGGATATCATCAAGGAGCGTATTGCTTTCCATAGTTTTTATCACAACATGATCCACATAAACTTGCACATTTCGACCTATTTGGTCATGTAGACATTTTAGCATGCATCGCTGATACGTTGCTCATGCATACATAATCCAAATGGCATAGTGCGATAGCAATAAGCCCGTAAGGGGTGATAAATACAATTTTTATTTGATCATCCAGATTCAGAGGTATCTAGTGGAAAATAGAATATGCATCTATGAATGACAACAGTTCACATCCGGCACTTGAGTCTATGACTTGGTCTATGCTAGGAAGGGGGAATGGATCTTTTGGATAGGCCTTGTTCAGGTTCGTGTAATCAATGCACATACACCATACCACAGCCACGTTCGGATCATCCTTCTTCTTTTCTATGAGCACCGGATTAGAGAGCCAATCTGGGGTAAAAACTTCCATGATAAATCGGCTACAAGGAGCCTAGCTATCTCATCCCCAATGACTTTTCTCCTGTCTTCGACGAAGCGGCAGAGAGGTTGCTTCACCGGCTTAGCCCCGAGTCTCACATTCAAAGAGTACTCAGCCAACTCCCTCAGTACACCTTGCAGATCCTGTGTGGACCAAGCAAAGATAACCCGATTCTCATGGAGGAAGTTGACGAGCTCGCTTTCCTATTTTGCCTAACCCGACACCAATAGTCACGGTGCGCTCTAGGAACTAATCATCAATTGGCACTTTCTTAGTGTCCTTTGTCGCTTAAAATGACATACTTCCATGCACGTTGGTCAGGGCCGGCATATGCTGCTGCTTGGACTGAGCCAATGCCGCCACTTCCTGAATTCTCTTTTTCTTGAGCTATCACGAGTGACTCGGCAGGTTAGATCCGGCGGGAAGCGCACTCGATCGATCGAATGCCTAAAGTCCCTGATATGGTAATCACTCCCCTTGGTCCTAGCATTTTCATCTTCAGGTAGCTAATGTGAGTACTTTCCATGAATTTTCTTAGAGCGGGTCTGCCGAGTAACCCGTGATAAGCGCTTTCCAAGTTCATCACTTCAAACTCCAAATTTTCAGTCCGGCAGTTATCCCTTGTGCCAAACAGAACATCAACCCGGACCTTACCAATGGGCTCACAGGAGATGCCTGGACAATTTCATGTTAAGTGGTCCTTGTATCTTGGAGCATGTTCTCCGAGATCCCTAACTTGTGCATGGTATCCTTGTACATGATCTTAATGCTGCTGCCATATCTATCAGTATCTTGGAAAACCTTACGGATATATTCGACCGATGAACGTTGGATCTAGCACCAACGCATACGACCCTAGACTCGGCATGAGCCTAGGATGATCCTTGATAGTACAAGTTATCTCTAATACGACCAAGGCATGTACCTCATCACTGCAAGCATTACGCATTCACCTCCATGTGCCGTTTGCTGCAAGCTTTTCCGGTCAGTCTCTTCTGTTGTAAACACATAGTATCTTTGGTGATGCTCCCTGTATTCATTTCTTCCCTCATTACCATGGTAACCTTGGTCTGCTGTTCTTGGTTATTCACCTAATGCACTGCATCCCTCCTTCTTGATTCTCATACCTCGGTGGAGGTGGTGGCAACATTAGTTGATGTCCATTCCCCCTGTGAGCAATTGCTATCGAGGTGCTTCATTCGGGGTGCTTCGCTCTGAGAGTGCCTGAGCATTCCTCGAGCTACCCTGCTCTAGTTTCCTCATCCACTCACATTGCGGGGTCGTATGGTTTGCCAGACTATTTGGACTGGTGTATGGAATTTGCAAGGCTGATCCAACATATTCTCAAATGTGTACCTCGGGCGATCCTTCCTTTCTTGCCACTGTTTCTTCTGTTCTAGAGTCCAAGGCTTCTTGCCTTCACTCTTTTGCTACCAATGTTGTCCTCTAGTTTTTGGTGCTGGCTAGCATCGTCATTGGGTTGATCTCGGTCCGTAGATTCCACCTGCTGCGAGTGTGTAATCCGGACGATCATCCCTTCTTTACCCCAGAAATCATTTCTCCTGGATGATCCGGAGCCATCCCTGTTGTAGTACTCCTCATTTGAATCGTTTGACATTATTCAGGGTTGGGTCAGATCTCCCAAAGCGTTACAAATCCATGAACCGAATCGTCTCAGCCAAGGTGGTTGGCATATCTCGCTGCAACCTTTGCCATAGCATACTTCCATATCTGCAGCCTTGGGCGAACCGCGCGATCGCTTGTGATTCAATTACCCTCACATGAGTTGCACACATTGCACCACCGAGTTAGAAAATCTCGGTCTGGCTCATTCGGTCTCTGCCAGCATAACACCAAAGTTTATGGCCTATTGGGCCTCTTATAGGTGCTTGAGAAATTACTAATGAATAATTCCTCAAAATCTAGCCAACAATTTATGCTCCCTGGTGGCAAGTTGTTCAGCCAAACTCTTGCAGGTCCTTCCAACATCTGGGGCACATATCTTACTGCCCATCTCAAATTTCATGTGGCGATTTTAACTATTGTTGCATAGTCAATGAGCCAATCCTATAGCTTGGTGCTACCATCGTAGGTTCTTGTTCCTCTAGCCAGTTGTGAAAGTTCGGTACTGGCGGTTCCCTCATGATCCGAGGTCCAAGCATGCCGGACCTGGAGGACCTTGCACCTCAATCATCTATGACCTATAAATTCTATCCAACTTTAGCCTTGCGTCATCCGGCTATAAATTCCTACTTCACAGACTTGATCCAATCACATGGTGCTCCGGTCTAGGGTATCCAGTTGACCATTGCCGAGTAACCATCATTGTATCTGTCTTGATCCGGACGAGCATATTGTGCTGCATCACTTGGCCAACGCTTCTCTCCTACCGAGGTGCGTACTGTGCTGCTGTTGCTGAGGGCATTTTACCCTTCTCCCGTCGGATCATGTGTCCGGCATTGCCGTTGGCAACATTCCTTTGACCGACATTGCTTTGGTCGCGGTTACCTTGGCCAGCTTCACCTCGACTGATATTGTGGTGATCTTCGTCAACTTGCACTGCTTTTCCTTTCTGGATCTCGCCGGATCATGGGACCATCTGTTTGTCCTTTCTACCCGAGGTTACCACTTCCTCTCTCCTTGGGCCATGACCAGGGGAAGATGCAGCTCAACGGATTTTTTCGGGTTATTTCTAGCTAAATGAACTACATTTGATGCTCCGGGCTACGCCGGATTTGCCTTATTAATTTCCTCATTTTACTGGCACGCCACCCTCAACAAGTGGTTTACTCTTTCCTATTGCCTTTCTCGGACCTCTCCGGTTAAGCCTTCTAACTCGGACGCGACCGCATTTGCAGCCCTGAGGTTTTTTGCCGGTGTACTGTATCTCTCCAGCCCTCCTGTTACTATAGTAGTTGTCTGACCTGGTCTATGCTCATACTCCTTGTTAATCTCAGTAATTAGGTTTCTACCTCGGATTTCCACCCACCCATCTATGCGGTATGCTTTGCATATTCTCTCAAAGTGATGTTCAGCGACTGT
>CAJUXJ010001579.1:0-25355 GCA_910589775.1 Avena eriantha
GTGAGTTGAGATTGTAGACTATTGTGAGGGTGCCCTAAAGGCTCTCCCTAGGACGGCTTATATAGATATCCGCCTAGAGTTTACAGGAGAGATCTATCCGGCTACAATTAAGAGTCGGTTACATAGTACATCTTGAACATTGGTCTAAGTTGTGTGTCCAGCACAACCTCAACGACCAAGGACAATCTAATATGAACAATCATTAATACATAGTTCCACAACTAAATCATGCATTCAGTGATATATATCTGATGTTCATATAAGGACAACTTTACTTTATGAATACTTTGGAAATATCATCAACCATGATTGCCTCTAGGGCATATTCCCAATAGTGGCCGCCTAGGGCACCCTCTCCTCCCCCCTTTCGCCTATAAGATGCCTCCAATACAGAAACCCTAAGTACCCGGTCAAAATTCCACGAAAGAGTATGTAGCCACCGTCATCTCCATCCCTAGATCGGGAGGGATCTGAAGCTCTTCCCGGCACCCTGCCGGAGGGGAGAATTCACCCTAGAGGCGTTCTTCATCACCATGCAAGCCTCCGGTGTGATGTGTGAGTAGTTCATCCTTGGACTACGGGTCCATGTAGTAGCTAGATGGTTGGTTCTTCTCCTTTGTGCTATCATGTTTAGATCTTGTGAGCTCCGTTCATGATCAAGATCATCTATTTGTAATCCTACATGTTGTGTTTGGGCGGGGATCCGATGGATATTGAGATGCTATTTCAGATTGATTATTGATTCTATCATGTCTTTGTTATTTGTGATCTTGCATGCTCTCCTTGTTAGTAGCTATCTTGGCCGAGTAGATGCTAGCAACTCCAAGAGGGAGTATTTATTCTCGATAATGGGTTCATGCCTCTAGTAATCTAGGGAAGTGACAGAAATCTCTAAGGTACTATATGTGCTGTTGCTACTAGGGAGAAAGCTGCAATCCTTTGTGCATAGAACAATCGTATTGTTTACTTTACACGCAATGCTTAATGCAATTATCTGTTGATTGCAACTTAATACTGGAGGGGGTTCGAATGATAACCTGAAGATGGATTATTAGTCATAGATGTAGTGGATTACGGTATATGTATAATGTTGTAATGCCCAATCAAATCTCATAGGAGTCAAGATGATTACTATATGCATGTATGCTTTCTCGATATTTGTCAATTGCCCAGCTGTAATTTTTTCACCCAACATGTCATTTATCTTAAGGAGAATCACCACTAGTGAACTATGGATTCTGGTCCTTTTTTTACCATCAATCTACAATCTACTATTTACTGTTTTCTGTTTACTTTCTGCAAGCAATTACTATCTTCCACACAATACGTTTAATCCTTTGTTTTTAGCAAAACCGGTGAGATTGACAACCTCATTGTAAGTTGGGGGCAAAGTTATGTGATTGTATTGTGCAGGATTCCAAGTTGGAAACAACACCTTAGAGGTGTTTCCATGCTCCTACTGGTTCGATAACCTTGGAGGTGTTTCCCCAACAAGCTCGATATATTTTGGGCCATCACTGATGAAGCAGATACTTCCGGTTGCGATCCGAGGGATAATGGATCAGCATGTACATGAGACGTTGTTTGGCCTTTGCAATTTTTTTGACGTAATCTCTAGGAAGTCGATCGGTGTGAAGCAGCTCGACCTGGACGTGCGGCATGGCTAAATATTATCAGTGGCGCATGCCCCATGCGCCACTGACCTCTGTATTGGTGTGCCATTGATAGATGTTTTCCTACTAGTGATTGAGTGGAGATAAGCTACTTTGGTCGCTATTTAACTGACGAAAGAAGATAGAGTTAATTGAACTCAGCCAGGCGATGTCCGAGCGGCAGCGAGACTTCCGACGTCGATTCGGAAGGTTGTAGTGCACTGATCCAGGCGTTGTTGGGATCAATATGTAGCTGGATGCTAGGGCTAAAGCTAGCACTACAAGAAAATTTGGTTTTTACTACTTACGGTTTTCGTGGTTAAAGGCCCTTTTTTCGTGGTTAAGAAGTCTTTTAGGACGAATGGGTTCCGTGGTAAGAGCCCTATTACCAAAGAATCTACCACGAATTTTTTGTGACCGTGATGGATCGCACCTTTCAACCACACAAATTTTTGATGTGGTAGATGTGCTTCGCCAGTCCCGTTGATTGTTGACATCATGTAAACTACCATGTGGAAAACATCGTTAACAGCCAGTTACTCCCATTAACGGTGACAAAAACCATGGTAGAAGCCAAGCCTAGACGATGCCTGCCAAATATTAAGAGGGCCGACCCACGATAGAATCCCAATAAGAAGGTGACCCCTTACTGTTCCAGCATGCTGGAGGCCCTGGTCTGCTTAGTGGGCCCATCACTTCGTAGCCCAAAAGTGGCCTATTAACTTTCTGGTCCATTACTGTTTTGGCCTTCATAAGTCTCAGCTTAGACCGATACTATGAGGCCCATTAACGGCCTGCGCCCCGTTGGTCCAGTACTGTTTAGGACCGTGGATGGCTTGTCACTGTTCATAAATCCCATGTGTGCTGCCCATTAACGACCCCGTTTTGCGGAGGTCTGTTATTGTTCTGGCCTTCTAGCAATCGGGTCTTTCACTATTCGGGTCTGTTAAGGATTTGAGCTGTTACTATTTCGACATGTTAGGATTCTAACCTTTTACTGTTCAGGACAATTATGGTTTGTGGCCTTCTAATATTTCGTCCTGCATGATTCCAGCATGTTATTGTTCCTAAGAGCCCGTCCATGGTCTCCATTCATGGCCTTTTTTAATTGTGGCTCATTACTTTTCCGGCCTTTGACTGTTCAGGCCTACTACTATTTCAGGTTTTTAAGGCACATGCCAACCGCAACGATCAGAAAGGTATAATCTTTTACTGCTCATTGTGGGCCCCGCATAGAACGGGCCGATAACAACGCCTAATAATGTTCCCTTTTCGACCTGCTGGCCCAGTTATGGTACCACCAGGTAGGGACAATGTCAACTAAATGCCTACATGGCATATGCAATTTACCTACATATTACATCAAATGCGAACTTTTTAAAATTATTACATATTATCAACAAAGGGTAAGAAAATCCAGCATCTCAATAGAGAATCGAGATTGAGCCCACGGATAGCAGAGTCCTCAATTTGCTTTCTCATTCTATCAACTACATCTTCCTCTGAGAGTGACAACTACATTGGAAAACGACCTTGAGACATGATCTTGCAGCCCTCTCTTTGGCGATAGAAATAATTGAAATCTAAAACTAAGCAATAACAAGTTAATATAGCAACCAAGGCAAATAAACAACCATGTTTATTATCAAAGAATTTGAAACTACTCATTTCACTAAGATGACATGAGGTATGAACTGGAGTTTACTACAGGTCCATGGTTCAATTATTGACCAACATGTCAAACAAACAGGACAAACAAGCATTAAACAAGTGTGACTATAATGAAATGAGCAATCAAACAATGTGTTTCTTAGAATTTCAATAAATATAAACTAGCCAGGTCATTTCAACAAATATATATGCAAGCAGTTGTTTATCCTGGAATGCAAGAGACTTTGGATGACTCGGAATTTGCGGTGAACTACACAATGGCATATATTTACTGTCATAACTAGGAATGAACTAAATACAAATTATAATGGCATCATATGTGAACTTGTAGAGCAGGGAATGCAAACCACGAATGAACTACATAGTAGAGTATAGTTATGTTGTTGCTCAGGACAAACCAGCACCAGATACGAAATATAATGCCATCACTTGTGAACCTGTAGACATACTATGCAAACCAACATGTTCAGTGTTCCATTGTAGCTCTATGCAAAGAAAAAGAAAAAGAGTTATTGTTGCGGATTTTGAAGAACCAAATGGCAACAAGAAATTATAATCAAATTAGTATGAAGATCTTAAACAGGTACTACAAGATAGCAGGACGGTGTTAGGGAGGAAATTATAGCAGGAACTTAGATCAGGACGAACTAGATAGATGTCAGTAACTATAGAGAATGGTATCCGAACTAATATTTTGCTGTGAATTTAGATTTTGCAAGAACTAAACAATAATAGGTAATTACTATTGTATAGAGTAGCTAAGAACATGTGCATGACAAAATAACAAACATGTACATGGCTTAATATTTGTAGAGCAGGTGATGTAAACCAACATGTCTAGTGATGTTGTATATAGAACAGAGAACAAGCGTGCCCGGTGACTTGATATGTACTAGCATGATTACAAAAACGCAGTTCACTTCGACAGGCTTGACCCTGCTATACTGCTGACAAAACATATAGGGGTTGGAGATTTCGTTACTATAACACCCTCAAATCGGCCCTATGCATATTTTAGCTATTTTCGCCAAACCCGCATAGAAACGATCCGATGATGCCCACCAAGCACTTGCATTCGGGTGGAAAACGAAGTAATACCATTACACGATAGTTCACGATAGAACCCACAAGAACATATATATATATGTTAAAAACTCCTTGAGTCAAGAATACAAATATACATTACAAAGATCCAAATCACATTGAAAACAGTACAACATCCTTGTACGGATAACATGCAAATTAGATTATGAGTCCTGAAGAATAACTAGTGGCATCCATAACCCTACCCAGGCCAAGCCGGAAGGATAACCTTGCTAACATCGTCGAACTCATACCTTTCAAATCAAAGGGGTGCCGACAAAGGGCAAAGGAATATGGGAGCTATCGGTACTGAGGCTAGTACATGGCAAGTCTTAGAATTCGGCGGCTCTCGCCTACATGGGCATGGTGGGCTCAAGCGGCAGAAAGCATGTACTAAACAACCTATAGAGACTCAATACAACTATCGACTATCAAATAGAGGTAAGAGAGACCTATTCGGAACCAACCTGATACTAACACTAAACATAACCCGTCCCGGGATTTCCCCCTCGACACCAAACGAGGAAGTCCTTCCAAAGAAAAATCACACGGTTGGCAGTTTTATTAATCATTCCATGGTAGTTGCCCAACTTACTAGTCATGTCAGATCCAAGTCAAATAATAATAGTACTTCTTTAGTGTAAGTTGTCTATGATCAATAAACTATACTCCAAGTTGTCCATAAGCTCGGACATGAATTTTCTAAAAGATTTACCCTACAGGGGTGCACAAATAGCAACACACACGCGCTCAACCTCAGAAGAAGCAAACGAATAAAAAACAACGAGGGATTACGACAGAACCATTCCAGGAAACTAGAGAACATTTAAGGGGCCACCAAAAGGAGCTCCTCGTACAATCTATATCTAATCCTCATACAGACTCAGAGGTTGCATGGACTTGTCACGCGAGGAGAGGACATAGACAATATATTCCCGTGATAGAGTGCCGCACCTACACAACAGTAATAAACTCTTATCGAGAAACAGGTAATAAACATCTCATACATGACATATGTACAGTAGGTAACATACAAAACTCAAACTAGTTGTGGCCTAGAAACATTCTTCAGAATAAGTTTCAAACCCAGGGGATTCCATAAAGGCTCCCACATGTGGATAGTGCGATAGTCAAGGAACAAGTTTCAAGTACTTGAGGTCTTAGGTGGACACAGGTGAGCGGTATAAAATTCAGATCTCAACTATTTTCCACCGTGCCTCTTTATTAATTATATCTACTCCCAATATTTAATTATTAAGTTTTAAGTAGAACCATGATTATCTCCACCATTAAGCATGTGCTAACCTCCCAATAATTGTGGAACTTGACGACTTGAACCAACATCTGAGCAAGCAACTACGACTCACAAAGCTAACTATCTATCAATCAACGGGCAATATGAAGTGACCAATGCAATATAGGCTACAAGGAATATAAATGGTATGGAAACTAAACCATCGCAATACGGATAGCAATAGAGAAAATTAAAGGTGTAAAGCGAAAATAGGTAGAAGGTGAAGGGTGCTCGCTTGGAAACCATTGCCGAATATATATCTGAAGAATTTTTCAAAGCTCACAACATCTCATCGTCCTATCCGGGGAGAAGCAAAGCACTAAAAGGAATAAGCGATGCAACAATTATAACTAATGCAGAAGAACCGGCATGATCACGATATGATGCATAACATGGCAAGTTAATGATGTAAACCATGTTGAGGAGATGTCATTTACATAGCACAATAAGGATACATATTAGTGATGCATTACTAAAAAGAAATACTCCCTCCATCCCAAAATAAATGACTTGGTATAGTCTAGATTTGTATGTATCTAGACTTGTTTTAATGTAAGATGCATCTGAATCTAGACAAATGCAAGTCACTTATTTTGGGACGGAGGGAGTAATTATTTTCGAATATTATTCATTGTGTTTTCCTTGCATAAGTAGTTCTAGTTTTACAAGTTCTCCATGATGCATGATGCAATTACAAGTATGGAATGCATAGTTAGAAAATTCTCGTCGCGCTGATCGATTTAGACATATCTTTTATTGAATTCAGAATTATGGTTTAAAAGATATGAATTTATTAAGAAAAGGCCATTTAATGCAATTACATAATTTTGAAAATTTAATTGCCTAGCAAATATTTTGGATATCATATTATTAGCTTTCATTTTCCTGATCATAAAACATATATCATTTGTATTATTCGAAAATAGTGATTAAAAGATATGATAATTTCATTTTTAAATAGAAAGGGGCAAAATTGTCATTAGTGTGAATAGTTAGGGGCAATTATGGAATTTCTGAATATGTATTTGGTCCATCTCTAAAAAATATTTACTTTACTTTTATTTTTTTTACAAATTCCAAACCAATTTGTAGTTATCAATTGAAATTTGTGTTTGAATTATTTGAAATATGAAAAGGATGTTTAAAGAAAAGAATAAAAGGGTAGTGGGCCACCGGGGTTAAAGGGCCCGCGGGGCTTGCTGCAAGTCGCTCGCGGGTGGCGGTGATTGGAAACGGTCCAGCCTAGATGACGCAGGCCAGAGGGAGTGCGGGTTGAGGAAAAGAAAAATGCAGGGACCTTTCTACAGAAGCTTCGGTTGGGACGGTTCTGATACTGAAGAACTGAAATCGAGTAGTAGCGCAATTGAGGCTAGCTGATCCGATCTTCTCATGCAGATTCTGAGCTACTCGGAGATCCAAAGTTTGTTCCGTTTGTTTCTAAGTGAATATGGTTGTACCTAGATCCTCTTAGGGCGAAGAACCTCTCCGTATATGAGCTGGTAATACTGGAAATTAGCCAGGAGCAGAGAGGAAATCACCATTGCGGACTGGCCGAGATGAATCCAAAAAAAATGACTAAAACAGTAGTGAAGTCGAGTCATCTTTGGAGGACGTTTCTGAGAGATCCGGACATCGGAATCGAGTGTGGTTTGCGGAGTTAGAAAGAGGCAATACCTAGATTGTAGGAGTGTGAAGATCGGCATCGAATATGAACTGTAGAGGACCCGGAAAAATATGGTAACAGAGGTGCTGCAGGATAATGTCTACGCACACGTGTACTCACAGAGTTACAGATGAAAATCGTCCGACTTTGCAGGAAGATTGCAAGTGACTCCGGTCTTTCGATTTGGACGCGGTTGATGCGTTGAGAAGGTGGATGCACCGACATCGCATGTGTATGGAGAGGGTCGTCGGCAGTGAACTGATGACGCCGGTAAACGACGGGGAACAGGGAGTCCATGGAGCGATGGTGGCGCGGCGGTCCGCACGGTTGGGCACTGTCAGGCGCGCGGCACGGCGAGCCAGCGTCAAGGCGCGCGATAGGTAAACATACATGGGTCGGAGAGGCAGGGACAAGGCGATGCTCACCGAGGGCAGCAAAGCTAGAAGGAGGCGGTGTCGAGGTTGGACGCGGGGGCAGTGATTGCGGCGATGGGTATGGCAGCGCAGTTGCAGTACACGGGGACGATGGCGTTGACAGGGGGATCTTCTTCGTCACTCCTTGCTCCATGCAGGTACAATGGCTCCACGCCCAGCTCCTGGACGCCAAGGTGCTCCTCCTAGCGACGAGGGTCAATGGAGAGCCATGGTGTTTCGACAGCGAGCGGGCGGGATGCAGGGACGTCGATGTGCATGCAGGCGTCTCCTCCCTGGGATTCTAGCTCGTTGCGGAGGCGCCTGGGACAATGGAGAGCAAGGGGTGACGGTGTCGAGGGGGTGAGGCTAGCTCCAGGCGAGGCTGGCATGGCCATGGGTTGAGCTTGGCGAGGTGGTTTGCTTGGAGGAAAATAAGAAGAGGGGGAGAGATGCCGATCTGGGGTAGGGGCTGGGTATGGTTGCGGTGCTGGTGGTGCTTGCTTTATGAAAAGAGGGAGAGAGGCTAGTGCGTGCACATGGTCGCGAGAGAGGCCGGAAATGCATTCTTCTTGGGTCCGGGCACCATCTTTGCTGTTGATTGTGCTAACAGTTTCACACTTTGTCCTTTCCATCTCCTTCTTCAAGTTTTCCACAATACCCCCTCTCCTTTCAAGGTTTCTCACGATCTCGTTTTGGATTCACATATGATTCACAGGTGTTTCTTGAAATGGAACTTGATAAAAAATCAACACACTCATTTGATAATATTTATTTTGATACTATTTATTTAACAATTTTTCAGACACTCTTGCTTTAGTTCATCTCAGTTTAACCACAAATTCACATAAGGTTTATTTAAGTTTCAAGTGTAAGAAAAAATTAAATCTTTAACAAATATTAATCTCAGATTAACCATAAATTCATCCCAGTTTAACCATATATTCATCTCAGATTCACAAGATCCATAATTTTTTACAAGAAATCCTTACAAGATCCATATTTTTTTTAGATGCATACAAGATTCATACAAGTTTCATATATATGACGATGTGGAAAGAACAAATATCTCATAGAACGTGCAGTTTTAACAATATCCATACGAGATTTAATCTGGCAGCAAATACATCCACTATCTATCACATGTTTTATCATAGTATCATGCATATTTCATAAGATCACAGCAAGATCCATATGATAAAACTGCACAAAAACTAATTTTCACACCCTAATCAAAGATTCATGCTCAAAAATCTGGAAGATTCATACAGATTTCTTACATAAGAAAATGAACAAAAGAAGCCAAATCTAATTTAAAAAAGAAAAAGAAGTAAGACCCAACCCCTCCATGGCCAGGATCAGCAAGGAATCAATCCAAAAAAACATGGAGGAGGCACTGTTCAAGGGCCTCCATGCCCAGATCCGCCCCGCCTAGATCCTGCAAGGGAGAGGACGAGCACGGTTGCCTCGGTCATCACTAGCAGCATGGTCGAGGTCGTCACCATCGTGTGGTCGTCGACGGGGCATCATCATCCTGGCTAGACCTTGTTGACTTGGCGGCAGTGGAGGGGTCCCGAGATCCGTAGTGGAGGGAGACGCGACGGCGCGCCAGGCTTGAGGAGGAGGAGGGGGTGGGCGAGTTGGATCTATGGTGGGCGGCGGCGCTGGAGCTCGCCAGGGGCGCTGGGGGAGCTCGTTTGGGGGGGTGGAGCTGAGGTAGGGCAACGGTCTCCACCTTCCATGGGGGGCGGGGCTCACCACCGACGAGGTAGGAGGCTCGTTGGGGGAGCGGTTTGCGGGGAGGCGACGGGGGTTTCGTCTGCGGGATGGGGGAGGAGACCGGATGGGCTGGGCATTTGTCCTCTCCACGAGCCTGGCCAGTTGAATCAATATTTTCTGGGGGCTTAAATGCAAAATGTACTACAGCTGATTTTGCACGAATCTCCAATAAATGTGCGGCAAAGATGATGTTGGGACCCCAACTTACGTGCGGGAAATCCGTTCCGCGAGAGAGGCAAGGGTCAGAGGATAGTACAGTGCAGGTGCGTCTGTTGATGTATATAATCGATGAGAGGGAGTTTAGATGGAAAAAAGGAGCACTTGGCTCAGAGGGGAGAAGGAGGCTCGTATTTTCTTTTTGAACAGGAAAGGGCCAGAAGGGCCTAGAGCTGTTGCATTAATACTATCAGTGGGTTAAAAATAAGTACCAAGGCCCTGTAAAGAAAGAAATTACATGAAAGCCCCAACAAATTACACACAGAGGACCCTAGGGAAAGATGAAAAAGGCAATTGGGTCCCTCTTCCTCTTCTCCACCGCAGCTAATAGGAGACCACCGATGGCTACCCTACGTCTTGCCGGGGACGCAACCACTTGGGAGAGGGAGGGTGCAACTGAGAAAGGCCTCCTCTTTGGAGGTTGAAGATATACCCCTCGTCGGCTTCATCCAAGGCTGCCATGGCGAGGGAGGCAGTGATTGCCTAATAGCCATTAGAGCCAGCAGCTAGACAGCGCACCGCCATCTACAAAAAGCTGCTGGAGAAGAACTCCCTGAGAATCGAAAGCACAGCAGAAACCTTCCCCACCATCTCCTACCCGAAGAGCACGCATCGCCTTCGCCCTTCCTCTCCTCGCCGCCAGGGCCGTCCAGAGGAAAGTCGCCTGCATCGACGCTCCAGAGCAGGGGATGGCATCGAATATGGAACTTATTCTGGGTACTTGTCTCCGGAGCAACACCCAACCTCTTCCACCTCGAAAGCAGACTAGGATGCTCCATCAGCGACCATCTCATGCCGTGCCCAAGCACGAGAAGTGGAAAAAGATCCCCCGCCGACCTTTATATCTGACCGTCGTCGTGTCGGTCTCCTCCTTCCCCTCACCTCCACTTCCAGCCAAGAGGAAAAGAAACAGTAGTAGCAAGCAACAGGAGATGGCCTTATTTGTGGAGATTGTCAAGGAGTGAAGAAGCAACAAACCTCTCCATCCATTAGAGAAAAGATAAGGTGAACCCACCGCCTGAGCTACTCGGGATCTAGCCTAGAGAACCCGAAGCCCTACTCCAACTACCGGCAACCAGTCGAAAAATATACTCCTAAACCTACAAGTTACTCTGCCGCCTCTCCTTTGCCACCTTCGGCCGACAGCGTCGGTGGGAGGGGCTCGGGATCGGCCCGGCCAGGCGAAGGCGACTCTCAACTAAAAGCGAGTGAGATAGAGGAGGGAAGGGAGGTGGGGGATGCAGGGAAAAAGGAGGCTCGATAGATCTAGGTTTGGATGGAGGGAGAGGGGAATAGGGTTGGTAAAAGAGAGTTAACACGTGTAGGAGGTGTAGTTAGGGTTTAGGAAGTGTTAGCTTAGGAAAAAGACAGGGATTTTAGTGCTCAAGGATTAGCTAGGTCAAGAGAGAGATGGAGATTAGCTAGATACACACATACATGTTTGCATGGGAACATGCATACACACATACGTGTTGTGTAAACCACTTAGGATTTAGATTGAGTAACTAGGTTCTTAGTGGGTTTTAAGGAAAAAGATAAGAAGAGGTGCATATACATGTAGGGTCATGTACACATAAGATTAAGGATAGATGGCATGATGTAGAGATGGATATTTGAAGAATATAGGCATAAAGAATTGCAAGATTGTGTAGATCACACCTATAAGAAGGGGCAACAAATACAAATAAACCCAAAGAGGAAAAAATGGCCACATATATAAATATGTATGGTTGGATTTGTGGATGTTGCAATGAATGATGATGATGATATAGCAAGTTTGTAAGATGGAGTGAATCAAAGGGAGATGCCCCCAACTCAAATTGGACATGTAACAATATATCAAGAAGCTAATACAATATATCAAGAAGCAAAATAATGACAAGACAAATGCAATATGAGAAGAAGAACCAAATGCAAGTGTTTGAATATGATGTTCAAATGCAATGTGGCATGGTGACATGAGCATGATATTATGATGATGCATTAAAGAAAAGAACAAGAAATTTTCTAGTTGGGGTTTTCCTGGGATGCTACAGTTACCTTGGTCGGAGCGACATCTAAGCATCATCCATATCGGTGTAGGTGACGTTCAGGTCATCGAGGGTGCTGCGGTTGTGCTAGCTATTGGTGTTGGGGAGAAGATCTCTGGTGGTCGATGTTGGCTTGAGCACGATGGACAAGAGCATCGCTGAGGAAGAATCGATGCAGTGCATGAAGACTCTGGTGAAGATGGTCTGGAGTGGTGGACATGGAACTCGTTGAACTAGGTCACGTTTGGTGGACATCAGAGAAGCGGCTTTGGTATGTTGGGTAGCTATCGGCGGCGGGGAAGAAGAGCTTGGGTGGTAGAAGATGTCATTAGTGCGGTGAACGAGACTGTAGCTCTGGTGCGGTAGCAGAGGGACTCGGTGAACTAGATCTGGTGTGGTGGTCATCGGTGAGAAGCGACTCTGGTGCGGTGGAGGAGACCACTGCTCAAGCGTCTTTGGTATACAAGTTGGGAGAGCAGGCCGTCTGGCCGGGGAAGTGTCGCCGGCTAGTGTGCGCGATACTCATGGAGGTGAGAGCATGAGATAGGAGAGTGGGTTTTTTGGGAGGGCCAGTGAGAGAAACTGCGAACCTAGACTATAAAGGTGAACAGAAAAAAATTACGGGCGCACCCCCAAGCTACCGTCTTCACCATGCCCATTGGTCATCTAAACAATGGGTAGAATGGTGATTTCACAGTCAATTGAGATTTAAAAGAAAGGGTTCGAAATGTTTCAGTTTCAGGATTGGTGGGAGATTTTTTCACTCGATTGAGATTTGAATTCGACTATTGACCAAGTAAAAATAGAAAAAGGTGGCACCATAGAGCGTACGCGTACATATGTTTAGGAATTTAAGGTCAAGAGTGATGTCTGCAAGTGCACATATCGTTTGTAGCTAGTTTCGAAGTTCAGATATCGATCCCACAGGGAGCCCAAAAGTAAGTGTTTATTGGTGAAGTCTCTGTCACACCCGAAGTTGTCACAGGTCTTCGAGTGAATTGACTGCAAGCGTTGAAATAAGAATGGGGTTTTGATTAAATATGATAGATTTGAATAAAACTAAAATGTAAACTTCAGAAAGAAAATGCATAAAAGTAAAGAACGGCTTTGTTTGGTTATTGGTTTTTGCAGATGGTGAAAGAAGGCGCGGGAAATTAAGTTCATAGTGATAGTGAATGTGCCAGGTGGACGAATATGAATGTAACAATTATAATCTTATAGATATGTGTGGAGGCGAGCAATCCATAATTACCCGGAACTCCTCTTGGTAGATTTCATCCCAACTTCAGTAATCCTACTAGCCTGCTACCAAAACCATGGTCAGACACTAGATGATTAAGACCCTTTAGGTCTCTTAGCGATTAAGCTCCTTGGATCGGACTAATGCAATAAGCACGGTGGTTACTCGTTAGCCCAGAGTCAACTAGCTTTCCATTGATATCCCTGTGTCACCCAGGGGTCGCCAGTCCACTAGCGAGCAAGATCTTATCTGCGTAGAATAAGGTATCATGTTGTATGGGCCCTTAATTGGACAACAAGAATTAAACATCCCAAAAATAGTCAAGCACACATAATATAGTAATTAGAATCAATCACAATACTAATGGAAATATGAAGGCACATCACATCTCACAAATCCCTACATCTCCCATGCCCAAGGGAATTACTCACACACGAGAGAAGAACGGATCATCAATATAATCAAATAAAGGGAATTCATCTTGGTATTACTTTGGAGATCCACAATAAGAATAGAAAAATATCCAACACAATTCAAGATGGGAAGAAACAATCTCAAACCCTAGTCCTGCAAGGTGGAGATCCCTCTCTCTCTCAAGTACAAGTAGTGGCTATGGAGGTGTATTGGCTAGGAGGTCGAAGATCGTGGAGCGAGATGAAGAACGTCTTCTCCTTCTCCGGATCCCTTCTTTCTCCCTTCTAGATGGTGTGGCAGTTGTTGCGTTGTGTTTTCGTCCCCCGTCCCTTCATGGAAGTTGTCCCTTTTGACAAGACAAAGGCAGCGGCAGCTATACAGCGGGAACTATACAGTCATTCCTGCCTTATAGTTGGTCGTTAAAACCATCTGTGAGCTCCCCTCATGTGCTTCCAAATTGGGACTTGTTTGTTTTCCTCTAGAATATTGTATTTCTCTAGTTAATCCTTCTGTTGACATCCAGAACCTGAAACACACATCAAAATCCAAGTTTTCTTTGCTACCGAAGTATTAGCGTTAGGTAAAGCCAGAAAACGATCAAATCCAGGAGAAAACCATCAATAAAAGCCATAAAAAATGTGTTGAATCTCACAGCTATCAAGTCCCCCAAGCTTAGATGTTGCTCGCCCTCAAGTGACAAGGAAATAAGGAAGAATAACAGAGATTCGAGACTGAGAGTAAAGGAACTCACAAGTTTGAATTGGTGTCAAATTCTTTTCTTCACAATTCCTGCAATCTTAAATATGATCATACAAGTATTCACAAGATTGCACTGAGTCCAGTTCCTACCACGTATATCTTGCGAGCAAATAAATCATATGCCCAAGCAAGTGTCAGAAGTTTTAGCTAGGAAGGTGAGACAAATTCTTTTGGTGCCTCTCTTTGTCGAGAGATGAAAACTTTTTGTTCTTGCTCAATCAACCAATTAAGAGTACTCAAGTTGGCATCAAAATATTTAATTTAAGAACAACTCATCTACTCCCATGTTAAAATTTCAAGACTCTCAAAGCACCTTTTTCTTTCACTTGTCTTTCAAAAACATTAGCTCTTTCATAGGGAAATCATGCCACTATTTTTAACATGTTAATTGGGGTTGTGTTGTGCACTCGTGACCATGCTAATAAATAATGTTGAGCAATAATGGGTCAGAGGAGTACTACAACTTCACTTGGAACGTGAAACCATGAGGAGACTAAAAAATTTACACATCATAACATTGCTGCTACGGACGTTTACATAACTCAATAGCCGAAATCAAGTGGTTTCCCACATTTAGATCGTTCGTTGGCCAGCGGAGTTAATAGTTCCCCATGGAGCATGACGGAGTTGTAATGACATGCGTAAAGCAATATCTTACGGTAATTATTAGAAAAAGTAGTGGCATAATTTCTACTACTTCGAAGCATCCATTTAATCAAACAATTTCAATCAAGGGTACTATCAAGTCTATTTATATTAAGCACAGTTGGGATGAAGTAGTTCTAAAATCAAATTCTTTGAGCTAAACATGGACTCAAGTCATCTTTCAGATCCTTTTTCTTGTTGTAAAAATGTAGGAAGTATTTTAACCAATTCATTGCTCATTGTTTCAAAGCTAAAATGGAGACACTAGCAAAGGAATAGAATTTGTAGGATAACAAGCTAAGTGGGGAGTGACTCTAGTGCAAGCAAGTAAATATTTGTAGGGAAAATTTTAAGGTTGCAAGGAGTGGGATGAAAGGAATGTGATACCTCCTCTTGCTTGCTTCATTCTTGTATTCGAGTCGAACCTCTCCTATATTTCCATATTTCTAAATCACCTGAAATCAAGCAATCTCTGAGAGAAACAAAGAAACAAACTTGCAAATAAGATTACCACTATTTTTTTGTATTTTTGGTTTAGGAATGCAAAACTGAAAATAAACATGCAATTTTTGAAAAAAAATAAACCAAAAGAAGAAATAAAAACATGAATGCAAAGTTTTGGAGGTTTTCAAACCTCCCCCAAGCTTAGGTTGTTGCCATACTCAGTTGTTGCCGTCATTTGGCGGCTGGTGCGGGTACTGCTGGTAGAAGTCAGGGAAGTGAGTTATGAAGTGATTGAATTTGTGAGTCAAAGTGTTCACATCTTCATTCACATCCTGTAGAGTGTGGTCGATCTCCCCAATGCGCTGGTTGAGCTGCTGGACCTCCTGATAGGGGACGTAGCCATACCCACGTTGTGCCTGTTAGGCCACAGTTCCTAGGCTCCTCCTGGCTGTTGGTGTTGTTGTCCTTCCCAAGCAGGGTTGTGCCCCTTATCTCCCTCCTGCTCCTGCTCATCATGTTTCCCGTCATCCTCCTCCTCGTCCTGATGCGCGGCCAAGATCTCCGTCACTTGGTCCTTGGTGAGGATCCAAGTGTCCTTCTCCACAATCGCGAAGGCCTCGGGGCATGGCAATTGAACCTACTCAATCTGTATCATCAAGATAACTAAATTGATATGCTCGGAACCTCCGGTTAGCATGGTAAACACCAAGGAAGTCATAAGCAATCAAATATTTGACATCCATAAGTTTGGAGCCATCAATAGGTTCCATAACAGGTAGTACAATGTTCAATGCATAGGCAAGGTGGGTTACCAATCCACCAATGCGAATATCACCTTTGGTCTTGTTGCTCTGGTGGCGGAAGTGTTGGATGAGTAGAGCTGCAGGACATGGGCTTTGTGTGGCATTGGGGAAGAGGGCCTTGGTGATCATTGCCATGTCCGCATTGGCCATGGAACCAGTATCACCCCTTCCCAACATCGTGTTGGCGAGGAACAAAGCAAAGTAGCGAATGGTTGGATTCTGAATGGTGGACATCTTCTTCTGGTAGAAGTGACTGCCATCATTAACAGAAACAACCTCCCAGGTCTCTCCACTTGTGATACTGTAGAGGTTAGTAATATTGGGCTCTGATACGTCGTAAACGTATCTATAATTTTTGATGTTCCATGCTTGTTTTATATCAACTATCTTATGTTTTGTCTACATTTTGAGATACTTTTATGCATTTTCTGGAACTAACCTATTGACAAGATGCCACAGTGCCAGTTGCCTATTTTTTGTTGTTTTCGGTTTCAGAAAAGCTAGAAAAGACATATTCTCAGAATTGGACGAAACGAAAGCCAAACCTCCTATTTCCCCGACATGAAGACAAAGTCCAAAGCAGAGAAAGAGGAGGGCCAGGGACTGGCCACACCACCTGGTGGCACGGGCCAGGCCAGGCCGTGCCAGGGGGTGGTGTGGGCCCCTCAGGCCTCCACTGACCTTGCCCCTTCACCTATATATTCTTCCCGGGATGAAAACCCTAAGTACCAGATCAGAATTCCATGAAAAGTTCTGCAACACCGTCGCCACCGAAGAGGAGATTCAGGGGGACAGAGGTCTTTGTTTCGGCACCCTGCCGGGATGGGGAAGTGCCCCTAGAGCCATCTCCATCGACTCCATCGCCATTGCTGACTCCCATGATGAGGAGGGAGTAGTTCTCTCTCGAGGATAAGGGCTCTACAAGTAGTTATGTGTTCATCTCTCTCTCTACGCATGATCTTATTGAGATCAGGAGCTTTGTAATATATAGATCTATTCTGCTACTCAAGTGCTTTACTTAATCTCTGCTTATCCCCACGTGTGTGAAGTTGATAGTGTGCACACCGTGTGGCACTTTGGCTAAGGTTATAGAAATACTTACCATGAGTATAATTTGAGTTGGATGTCTCTATGAAATTGTGGTGTTTGTTGGAACTATCTAGCGCTCAAGGTGACAGTGAGGGGTTATCTACATGGGGAATGCGAACTTTAAGGTGTGCTGTTATAGCCCTACATCGTCCAACTGGAGAGTAGTTCAGTGTAGCATCATGAAGAGAATATATTTATATGAGAGTGTCCACTATTGAAAGTATAATCCCTAGGCATTGTTTCTAAGCATTGAAACACCGTTTACAATCAGTTCTATTACATGTTTGTTTGTGGCCACTCTTATTTCAGATTGCAATTACCACTTATAATCATCCATATCACTTGTATTTCACTATATCTTCGCCGAACTAGTGCACCTATACACCTGACAAGTGTATTGGGTGTTGATACGTTGCAAACGTATCTATAATTTTTGATGTTCCATTCTTGCTTTATATCTACTTTCTTATGTTTTGTCCACACTTGGAGTATTTTTATACACTTTTCTAGAACTAACCTATTAACAAGATGCCACAGTGCTAGTTGCCTGTTTTCTGCTGTTTTTGGTTCCAGAAAAGCCAAAAAATGAATATTCCCGGAATTGGACCGGACAAAAGCCAAAGTCAATATTTCACCGAGGGGAACACAGAGCCATAAGGCGAGACGGAGAGGGGCCAGGGACCGGCCACACGACCTGGCCGCACGGCCAGGCTTGGCCCGCGCCTAGGGGTGGTGTGGCCGCCTAGGGCACCCCCTCGGCCTCCCCTTTCGCCTATAAGAAGCCTACGATACAAAAACCCTAAGATCCCGATCAAAATTCCACGAAAGAGTTTATAGTCGCCCACCATCTCCATCCCTAGATCGGGAGGGATTTGAAGCTCTTCCTAGCACCCTGCCCGACGGGAGAAATCACCCTGGAGGCCTTCTTCATCACCATGCCTGCCTCCGGTGTGATGCGTGAGTAGTTCATCCCTGGACTACGGGTACATGTAGTAGCTAGATGGTTGGTTCTTCTCCTTTGTGCTACCATGTTTAGATCTTGTGAGCTTCGTTCATGATCAATATCATCTATTTGTAATGTTACATGTTGTGTTTGTGGGGATCCGATGGATATTGAGATGCTATTTCAGATTGATTATTGATTCTATCATGTCTTTGTTATTTGTGATCTTGCATGATTTCCGTTGTTAGTAGCTATCTTGGCCGAGTAGATGCTAGCAACTCCAAGAGGGAGTATTTATGCTCGATAGTGGGTTCATGCCTCTAGTAATCTGGGGAATTGACAGAAATCTCTAAGGTACTAGATGTGTTGTTGCTACTAGGGAGAAAACAACAATCCTTTGTTCATAGAATAATCATATTGTTTACTTTACACACTTTGCTTAATGCAATTATCTGTTGCTTGCAACTTAATACTGGAGGGGGTTCGGATGATAACCTGAAGGTGGATTATTAGGCATAGATGCAGTTGGATTACTATCTTCCACACAATACGTTTAATCCGTTGTTTTCAGCAAAACTGGTGAGATTGACAACCTCACTGTGAGTTGGGGGCAAAGTTCTATGGTTGTGTTGTGCAGGATTCCAAGTTGGAAACAACACCTTGGAGGTGTTTCCTTGCTCCTACTAGTTCGATAACCTTGGTTTCATAACTGAGGGAAAACTTGTTGATGTGCTCATCATACCTTCCTCTAGGGGTTCCCCAACTAGCTCGATATATTTTGAGCCATCAAGCTATTTTTCTGGCGCCGTTGCGGGGAAGTCATGGACATCTTCACAAGGGGAGTCCCTCATAACCAATCTCTTTACTTTTTTCAATTTGTTTTGCTTAGTTTATTTCTGCTCTGTTTGCTTGTTTCTTTATCAAAAACACACACAAAATATTTGTACTAGTTTGCTCTTTATATTAAAAACACAAAAAATGACTACTCTTGAAAACACTAAGTTGTGTGACTTCACTAGCACCAACAACAATGATTTCATGTGCACACCTATTGCTCCACCTGTTCATGAGCTACTTTCTTTGAAATTAAACCTGCTTTACCCAATCTTGTTATGAGAGAACAACTTTCTCGAATTGGTACTGAAGATGCGTCTGCTCATCTTAACAACTTTGTTGAACTTTGTGAGATGCAAAAACATAGGGATATAGATGGAGATATTATTAATCTTAAATTGTTTCCTTTCTCTTTGAGAGGAAAAACTAAAGAATGGTTGCAATCCCTAACTAGAAATAGTATTGATTCTTGGACTAAATGCAAAGATGCTTTCATTGGAAAATACTATCCTCCTACTAATATTATATCTATGAGAAGTGAAATAATGAAATTTAAACAATTTGATAATGAACATGTTGCTCAAGCTTGGGAAAGAATGAAATCTTTGGTAAAGAATTGTCCCACTCATGGAATGACTACTTGGATGATTATCCAAACCTTTTATGTAGGACTGAATTATTCTTCAAGAAATCTACTGGATTCTGCTGCTGGAGGTACCTTTATGACCATTACTTTGGGTGCTGCAACAAAGCTTCTAGATAATATGATGGTTAACTATTCTGAATGGCACACTAAGAGAGCTCCACAAGGTAAGAAGGTAAATTCTGTTGAAGAGACCTCTTCCTTGAGTGATAAAATTGATGTTATTGTGTCTATGCTTGTTAATGGGAAAGCTCATATTGATCCAAATCATGTTCCCTTAGCCTCTTTGGTTGCTCCAGAAGAGCAAGTTGATGTGAACTTTATTAGAAATAACAATTTTAGCAACAATGCCTATAGGAATAATTTTGGTAATAATAATTATAGGCCATATCCTCCCAATAATGGTAATGCTTATGGAAATTCCTACAACAATAATAGAAGTGCACCCTCTGAACTTGAAGTCATGCTTAAAGATTTTATTAGTAAACAAACTGCTTTCAAGAAAACTATTGAGGAAAAACTCTCTAATGCTGAAAGAAATATATCATCTTTGTCTGAAGAACAATCCTCTTTGATTAACAAAATGGTTGTGAAACCTGAAACTATTGAAAATCCCTTTGCTGCTACTAATGCCATACAAGTTAGAATTGATGAAAAATGTTAGACTATTTGTTGAATTGCATGCTAAGTGGGAGACAGAAGATGAAATTGCTAGAAATAATAGTATTTCTACTATCACTACCACTAATGTTGAAGCTAGTAAACCCAATGGAACCTTTTATAATAAAAATGCTGAAATTCTTCAAATATGGGAAACAATAGCTCTACTACTTTAGATGATAATTATGATTTTGATCTTGATGGTTGCAATATCTCTGAAGTAATTATGTTCCTACAAAATCTTGCTAAAAGTCCTAATGCTAGTGCTATGAATATGGCCTTTACAAAACACATTCCTGATGCTCTCATAAAAATTAAAGAAGAAAAGATGAAACATAAAGCTTCTATTCCTATGAAATTAGAAGATGGTTGGGAACCCATCATTAATATGAAAGTGAATAATTTTGATCTCAAAGCTTTATGTGATCTTGATAGTAGTGTTTCTATTATGCCTAGAAAGATTTATGAAATGCTTGATTTGCCACCATTGGAAGATTGTTATTTAAATGTCCCACTTGATGATAATGCTAAAAATAAACTCATGGGGAGTATTAATGATGTTCTTATTATGGTTAACAATGCCTATGTCCCCATTGATTTCTATGTTTTGGATGTTGAATGCAATGCTTCTTGTCCTATTACTTTGGGAAGGCCTTTTCTTAGAACTGTTGTTGCCATTATTGATAAGAAAGAAGGGACCATTAAATATCAACTCCCACTCAAGAAAGGTATAGAACACTTCCCTAAGAAGAGAGAAGATTCCTTTTGCCTCTCCTATTAAAACAAAATTTGCTCGTAATGCTTCTTCATTTGAGAATACTTGATTCTTTTCTTGCTTCTTATGCCTAACTTAAAGACGTTAAAGAAAGTACTTATTGGGAGATAACCAAAAAGTTTTAGTTGAGTCTTGGAAGTTATTGCTTCAGTAATAACCTCTCCTTATCATTTTTGTGTGGTTTTGGTGCCAAGAGTAACCTCTAATGTGAGAGAAGTAAGACTTGGGAAAGTGTTGTCCCGAAACAGATTTTTGTGCTTCGCTGTAAAAATTCGTGAAAATCTCTGTAGGTCGGTTTGAGCTGTATTTTTTGTGCTTCTGCCCCAGGTTGTTATCCAACTTACGTTAGTTCAACACGTTTCGATTTGAGCAACAGAAGGTCTTCGAAAAAATCGGTTTCTACGTGCTGGTCTATTTTGACAGATTTCTGCCATTATTTGCATTTGCTTCGTGTTGATTCCTTTTTGGGTTCTTTTTGGGGAACTGAAATTTTTTTGGGAAGTTCTACAGTAGCTAGTGTTTTAATGAAAGTTTTATTGGTGTTAGAACTAAACCTAAACACTTATTATCTTGAGTGCACTAATGTTGCTAATAAAGATTGTGTGAAGTTTTGTATGAAGGAAAAATTTCAGCTGTATGGAAGGAATGAGTAATGAGATGAAGAATGGACTAAAGCTCAAGCTTGGGGATTCCACTCGTGTCACCCCAAGAAATATCCAAGAAGTACAAGCGTCAAAGCTTGGGGATGCCCAAGGCATCCCCTTCTTCATCAATAAAACTCTCAGGTTTCTTCCAAACACTTCATTTTTATTGTTTCATGCATAGTTGTGTTGTTCTTGGAGCGTCTTCGTTTTTTGTTTTGGTTTTCGTTTGCTTGGTTTGCTTAGTTTCTTGAATAAATTGGTTGGACCCCCTCATTCATGCATTAGTTTTCAAATAAGATTGGTTTTGATTGGAAAAGAGTAGGAAAATTCATGCTTAAGTGGTAAAAAGGAGCTTGTTTTTGACTGTGGCCTAGACTTTATCATGTCATGCTTGATATTGTTTTGGTTTTATTCTTAGTGACTATTGCTGTAGCATGACATGTTATAAACAATTGAGATTGCTTAATGTACCTTGAAAGAATCGTGCGTTGTTTTAGCATATTAAAGCATAGTATTGTGGTATTCTCCTTTGATTTATTTGGGTTGACTTGGTGCATGCTCACACCATGTTAAGAATATCCCAAGTCACCATAGCCTCTATGATAATTTAGTTTTCAAGTTGTAATATCACTTTATGCTTTAATTAATAATGCTTTGTCTCTTTGCATGATTATGGCCATTATTGCTCTCTTGGTTGGTCGCTCCTAGTCTTTTGCTAGCCTCCATAACCAAGTATGAGTTTCACTCATGTATCCAAATCCAAATAAAACCAATTTATTCAAAAGAGTCCACCATACATACCTATTAGCATTTTCTATTCCAAGTATTCATGTTTTATCTACCTTCCAAATTAAACTGTTATGAGAAAATTAGTGATTAAAGCTCTCACGAACTTGATGGTACACTTTAGTTTTCTTGCCCCTAATAAACTTTGAACCATTGTGTGATCTATGTTGGTAATTATTGCACTTATACGTTGGGAATAGTAGCAGAAACCATGATCTCATGAGAAAACAATTTCAACATCGCACTTGTACATGTACCCGTTGATATCATGCTCTTTTATTTATGGATGTCGTCGGTGTGAAATGAAAGGGGGAGTTCTGTAAGTCCATGGAGTTATGTATGTGTTGTTAGATTAACGAGCTGGGCCGCTGGTCTAATCCTATGCCTAAGCATGGTGGACAACACTGTAGCGTAACCATAATGAGCAATCTATGAAGCATTCTTCTTATAAAAAGAGATGAGATTGAGAAAAAAACAAAAAAAGAAACACAGAAACAAGGGGAAGGGAAAGAAAGAAAAAGGCACCATTTTCCCATGGTAAATAAGAAGATTGCTAAGATTCTTATTGTTTGCTTGCCTTGTCATTTTGATATGGGGATTCTTCCATATCATCGGGCAAGGGGTACCCCCGTTGGCGGTTCTCTATGATACATATGTACTTACTATGACAAGAACTTACCGGTAACTAAACTTGAGTGCATGAGGAGCGACCCTCGTATTCAAGGGACATGAGATTGCCAACTTATACTTTGTCAAGCATATACTCCATACTTTGTTCAATTAACCTTAATCACTTCAAGATGCTTATGATAGGGGCAATGAGAGCTGAAAGCTAATAAGTACCAAATTTTTGGAAGATCTTTATGAGACTTGAATCCCTGCTTCCTTCTATGAAGGCCTTTCTTTTACTTTTATGTTGAGTTTCCATATTCTATATTTATGCACCTATTGAGATACCATAGTGGCCATTCTTAGTTTAATGTGCATTATCCCAAGACTTGTTGATTGATGCATAAGTTTGATATTGCTTGTTCTTAAAACTATTTGTATCTAGCCACCCTTATGAACTTTGAAGGGTCCTATGCATTTATGTTTTGCTACACTATGAGGGACAAGCTTACTACCATTCTCATTATGCTTTCTATATGTGAAACAAACAAACGTCTTGCAAAGCACTGCTATTCATGAATCTTTTTTTTGTACCTTTTCATGTTACAAGCATAGTTGCTATGTCTTATTGTTGGAACTATATATTTCAAGCTATGTTAAAGTACTATGATCCTAGCTATCAATGTTTACAAATACCTTGATCTAGATTATGATGGTCCATGTCACCTCAAAAATTATTATTCTTTTTATCACTTACCTACTCGAGGACGAGCAGGAGTTAAGCTTGAGGATGTTGATACATTGCAAACGTATCTATAATTTTTGATGTTCCATGCTTGTTTTATATCTACTTTCTTATGTTTTGTCCACACTTTGAGTATTTTATACACTTTTCTAGAACTAACCTATTAACAAGATGCCATAGTACCCAGTTGCTTGTTTTCCTGCTGTTTTTGGTTCCAGAAAAGCCAGAAAATGAATATTCTCGGAATTGGACAGGACAAAAGCCAAAGTCAATATTTCACCGAGGGGAACACGGAGCCAGAAGACGAGACGGAGAGGGGCCAGGGGCCGGCCACACCATCTGGTCGCGCGGCCAGGCCTGGCCCGCGCCTAGGGGTGGTGTGGCCACCTAGGGCACCCCCTCAGCCTCCCCTTTCGCCTATAAGAAGCCTCTGATACAGAAACCCTAAGGACCCGATCAAAATTCCACGAAAGAGTCTGTAACACTGCCATCTCCATCCCTAGACCGGGAGGGATCTGAAGCTCCTCCCGGCACCCTGCCGGAGGGGAGAGATCACCCCGCAGGCCTTATTCATCACCATGCCTGCCTCGGTGTGATGCGTGAGTAGTTCATCCCTGTACTACGGGTCCATGTAGTAGCTAGATGGTTGGTTCTTCTCCTTTGTGCTACCATGTTTAGATCTTGTGAGCTTCGTTCATGATCAAGATCATCTATTTGTAATGTTACATGTTGTGTTCGCGGGATTCGATGGATATTGAGATGCTATTTCAGATTGATTATTTATTCTATCATGTCTTTGTTATTTGTGATCTTGCATGCTTTCCGTTGTTAGTAGCTATCTTGGCCGAGTAGATGCTAGCAACTCCAAGAGGGAGTATTTATGCTCGATAGTGGGTTCATGCCTCTAGTAATCTGGGGAGTGACAGAAATCTCTAAGGTACTAGATGTGTTGTTGCTACTAGGGAGAAAACAACAATCCTTTGTTCATAGAATAATCGTATTATTTACTTTACACACTTTGCTTAATGCAATTATCTGTTGCTTGTAACTTAATACTGGAGGGGGTTCGGATGATAACCTGAAGGTGGATTATTAGTCATAGATGCAGTTGGATTATGGTCTATGTATAATGTTGTAATACCCAATCAAATCTCATAGGAGTCAAGATTATTAGTATATGCATGCATGCTTTCTCGGTGTGTGTCAATTTCGCCGCAATAATTTGTTCATCCAACATGTCATCTATCTTAAGGAGAATCACCACTAGTGAACTATGAACCCTGGTCCTTTCTTTTATATCAATCTACAACCTACTATTACTATTTTCTGTTTACTTTCTGCAAGCAATTACTATCTTCCACACAATAAATTTAATCCTTTGTTTTCAGCAAAAACGGTGACATTTGACAACCTCACCATAAGTTGGGGCAAAGTTCCGTGGTTGTGTTGTGCGGATTCCAAATTGGAAACAACACCTTGGAGGTGTTTCTTGCTCCTACTGGTTCGATAACCTTGGTTTCATAA
>CAJUXJ010001580.1:0-19690 GCA_910589775.1 Avena eriantha
GGAATCCAGGGGGATAGTGAAGTGATTCTCCACAGTTTGTATTGATTTCCTTCCAAGGTTACAAGTGCTCCTAGAGCTGTATTGGCGAGAGGAGGAAGTAGGAGCTCTCTTACTCTCACCCACAGATCACACCTGAAACCCTAGCCCAAAACAGAATAGAAGAGAGACCAACCCCTCCTATAGAAGCCCTAGCCCCCCTTTTATAGAGGAGGCTCGGTTCCTTCCTAGGGCATACGTGGAGGCATATTCCTAAGAATATGCCTCCTCCCAAAGGGGTAAGCCGACCGTGGTGCTTTTTCCCCCGCGTCATACTTGCTTTAGCTACGTGAGCCTCTACGGCGCCCGCGTCAGCCGACATGGGCGTCGTCACCCCTGTCGGCCATGACCCGGTGGTCCGCTCTTGTCTGCTTCGCTCATGCAGTGCGTACCGGACCCTCCTTTTGACCTGCAAGATTCCTTCCTTCTCCTAGAAGCCAAGCATGACCCGGATCACAACTGATCCAGGCACCCCTATTCCTGCATACATGTAAACATATACATCTGACTTACTACTTAAGTCGGTTGAGACTTAGTTAGGCGAACAGCCCCCGGTCCGGGTTACTCCATGATCCGGCCTGCCTTTAGGTGACCCGGCCAGCATTCGCTTTGGCCTTGCCGAACCTTGGCTAACTCGGCCTTTATACCCCGGTGTGACCCTACCCGGGGGTATCCCCCCAACATTAGTCCCCGAAGCTGGTGCGGTCTTAGCTGCCTTGGCCGCTGAGGCTACATCAGGTTCAATCTTGTGCTCTGGTCGTTATTGCCGAGTTACCTCTTTACCTCGGATTGTATGGATTTACGTTCCCTTCGCACATTTCAAGTTTTCACTTGTCGGCCAGGTTACCACTTTAGCCCGGACCTCATGGTTTCGCTTTCCCTCTACACATTCCAAGTTTTCACTTGCCGGCCAGGTTACCACAGTTCCATCCGAGTCTTGTTTCCTTCTCTTGTATGCCAACCCATGTGAAGGGTAATCATTATGTCGTCTTATTTTAAGGGCCTGCACAGTAACTGCTGCAGTAATTGTCAGTTATCACTATGCGCGGGTCATGTCATGCCTGCCTCCTCGTTTCTCGCATCACAGTGTCACGTCACAGGATTCTCTCCGCCCTGTGGCCCTTCGTGTGGCTCCCCACTGATTGGTCCGGACGGGTGATACACGGCCACTGCGTGTGGCCGGTCCACAGGACGCGATCCCACTCACCCCTGGTGGGAGTGGTTAAATAGCAGAGGGGTGCGTCCCTTAGGATTTTTCCCCCTCCGCACCCCTCTGCCCGCTGCTATTCTTCTTCGTCCTCCTCGCGATCGTGCCGCCGCCAGCACTACCAAATAGTAGCGTCGCCGCCGCGCTTCTCCTTCACACCTCCGCGTCGCCGCCACCATGACGCAAATCTCTCGCCACGGGTCCTCGTCAATCCCGGCCACTGTCCCCCGCCGCCTCCAGTGCCAGCGAGGGCCTCGAGGACCAGATGACGGAAGAAGAACTCATCGTCGCTGAGCAGGAGATGGAGGAGGACGCCGCGGCGGCGGACCGCGGCACGTGGGCCCGGTCATGGGTCTGTCAAGATGATCTTGACTGGCTTTACCGAACCAGGCGCATCCCCGCCGGCGTCGCCGCTCGTCTCCCTTCTAACAAACTGGCCCCCTCGCCCAATCCGGGCGAGTTCGTCGTGTTCTTGTCCCATTTCCAACGGGGCTTCGGCTTGCCGGTGAGTGATTTTTTCCGGGACTGGCTCGGTACGTACCAACTCTAGCCGCACCATCTTCCAGCCAATGCCATCACCTCTCTCTCTGCCTTTGCTTCTACGATCGAAGGCTACGCCGGACTATGGCCCACGAAGGAGCTATGGATCCGGTTCTTCGGCCTCCGTCGCAATGTCATTCCCAACATCCACACTGACCCGGAGGACAAGCGGCTCACTCAATTCGGAGCGGCCTCCATTTCACCCTGGAGATTTTCTATCTTTCCCCGGGTCACCGGGTTAGAGTCCTGCAAAGGATGGGCCCAGACCTTCTTCTATGTCTGGAATACGGGCTCTGAAGACTTGATCCGGCTGCTTCCCTACACTCCGGGTCCACCTAACCCGGATCTGTGGGATGAGATCCCCAAGAAGCCCACGGCCTTGGCCAACCAAGTGAACAAAAGGTTCGCGGAGCTGAAGGGGCTTGGGCTACGCAACGAGGATGCCATGATCACTTTTGTGCGTAACCGAATCTCACCCCTCCAGAAGCGCACCCACAAGGTGTGCCACATGAGCTTCGGCCGCGATCCTAACCGGACCTCATCCTTCGAGCTGAGCAACACAGAGATTTATCGCCGGGTTAAGGCTCTCTTCACCACTCACAAGGACTTCTCCTCTGAGTGGACTTGGGGGATTGAGCATTTCTGCCGTGACCGGCTTCCTCCCCTGGTAAGTTTCATGTTTCATGTTGCAAACTTACCCCGGACTAATTACATGTCAGTTATTGTTGCATTTTTGACTCTTTTGTTCGTTCTTTTCCTCAGCAATTCCTTCAGCATACCCTCAAGGACGGCACCGATCCGACCCTTAAGTGGGCGCCGGACCGGGAGACTCCGGATGAGGAAGAGCCGGACCAGGAGATGTTCCTCCCCATGACCGACGCCACGAAACGACCCACGGGTAAATCCTCTTCTATTAAAGATTGGCCCGATGATGAAGATGACTCGGATATCGAGGTGATTGAACCTTTTGAGGTTGTCCCCCTTTCTTTTGCTTTTCCACCATCAGCTCACCCCGGCGGTCATATCCACGAGGATCCCCCTCTCGCTACGAGCGAACCTGTTCTAGTGGCATCGAAGAAGAAACGCGGGGCTTCTTCAAGTTCTTCCTCCGGACCTTCCCAGCCCGTTAAGAGGCGAAAGAAGTCTGAGGACAAGACTGCCTCCAAACCAGCAGGCAAGGCCCCAGCACGAAGGGCTCGGAAACCCAAGGAGGCCGAAACCTCGGATGCGTGAGTCATTCTTTCTTCTGTAACTTGTTCTTCCTTACTTCGTCGTAATTTTTCTTGTGACATTGTTTGATTTTGCAGGGCTCCGGTGGAGGTCCCTCAAAGTGGATCTAGCATCTCTTCACCTCTCCGACCTAGCCCTTCTCCCTGTCGTGACGATGAGTCACGCCCGCTGAGCCCTATTCCAGAGGGTTCTGTGGCCGCTCCGGCTTCAGCTCCACCTCGGCAAAAGGAGGGTAACCTTGGAGCGGGGGAGACCGGCCCAGCCAGAGCAACGGCATCCACCGCCTCGACAACGCCTCAACCAGCAACCACTGAGGCTACTTCGGCTCCAGCACCAGTTCCAGTACCAGCAACTAGACCAGCACCAACTCCAACCTCGGCATCAGCACCAACTCTGGCTACGAAAGCTTCAGCGCCGGCACCAAGTCCAGCAGCGAGAGTACCAGTGCCTAGTTCCTCTACATCTTCCGAGTCTTCTCAACCTCGGCAAGGAACTACCCCGGCAATTTCTAAGGGGAAAACCGCTGCTACGGCTTCCTCTTCCCAGCAAGCCAAGGGCAAGAAGGCTCCAGACGCTGCCAAGCCCACTGTCGTCGAGTCTGGGCAGCGCACCCTTGTGTCAATGCTCCCCAAGAAAACACCAGCAGCAAAGGACGCGCCTGCCGAGCCAACCGATGCCCAGCAGTTGGTTCTGCACACCAGCCCCGCCCTTGCCTTGGTGGAGAGGAAAGAAGCGCATGCAAAGGGCTTGGTGACGCCCCATATGCCCACCGGTGAACGGTACCCTCCGAGCCTGATGGAATTTGTTATGAATTGGAACAAGGCAGAGATAGTTCAGGATTCTGATCTCCCGGAAAAGTTCGGCCCTGCCGAGTTTTCCGCTCAGATGAACACAGCCGCAAAGGCAATTAACCTCGCTAGACGAATGATGGAGGTACGTCGCTTCTCCTTTACAAGTTGTAGATAATAACCATTAGTCCCCGAGCCTCCGGGGGAGTAACTTGTTACTCGGCTGGATGCTCTTTTAGAAAACTAACGTAGCTCCATGAGAACTTCGAATATGCACACACCTAGAGCCGGGTTAAGTTCCACTTGGCCCGGATTTTAGAACACTTCGAATATGCATCAAGCTGACTTAAGTTTCTGTATCTCTTTTAGGTGACCACCAACCGCCGGAGTGCTGAATTCCAACGCTTGCTGGATACCCACAAGAATCTACGCACAAAGCAGGCTACACTTATTGCGGAATACGAAAAGAGGGGTAAGTTTCTTCCTTAACGCTCCTTCGTTTTGCTTCATTTTCCTTTGCCGGACTAATCTGATTGCTCGGTTTCCGTAGCTGGTGTGGAGGCTGAGAACAAGATAATGCAGAAGAACTTGGAGCAGATCAAGGGTACGTCCTTTTTGTCTGTCTTTACTGTGCTTTCCATCGTCTTTCCTCCTTGGCTCGGCAAACATTCATACCTCGGCACTGCCGGGCCAACACACTATTTCAGCATCGCTTGAAGATAGTGTGCCCGTGCCTGGTATGATGCTGCATTTTCTTGACCAAGCAGGGCAGCACCAAACCGACCTAAAGAAGAAAGATGATGAGCTCGCCCTCCTCCGGACCAAAGACGATGAGATAGCCAGGCTCAAGGCTGAGATGGCTAAGATGAAGGCACAGCACCAAACCGAGCTAAAAAAGGCTGGCCAGGACTACACCGAAGAACGTGAGCGCCTCAACCTCCAAATTTCTAAGGACCATGAGCTTCTTCAGGAGGCCGAGGTCAAACTTGAGTCGGCGAATGCTGAGCTTGAGCAGCTTCGAAAGAGGCGTGATGCTTGTACCAAGGAACTGACCCGGATTCACAGCCACATCTCACGTAATTTCTTTTCCCTTATCCGCCTTACTTCCCCGGGTTACTTCATACTTCTTGTTTTCTCAACTTTGTCCTTTGCCTTGTTTCTCAGGCCACTTTCCAGAGGGTACTGCTATTGCAAGTGCTGCTGTTGCCAATTTCCGCCGAGAAAGGGGTACTCCCGTCGCTCCTGATGGTGAGAGCATTCCCTTTGACATGGAGGACCTGTTGGTCAGCCTGTCCTCTCGTGTGGAAATCATTAAGAACTACGGCAAAGATCTCCTTGACGTCTCAGTCCGAGTCTTCAACACTTTCTGGCCTGCTGATGACGCTCCGAAGAGAGTTACACATCTCGTTGAAAAGCTTTCGGAAATCGAGACCCAGCTCGACCTCTGGAGAGAGTCCGCTGGACGTGCCGCAGCTGATACCGCCCTTCACCACATTCTGACGTGGTATGAGAAGATAGATCTCAGCCTCCTCACACGCCTGCGCATAGGATCCAAATGGACAGACGACCCGGAGTGGGTAGCTCGGCGCCAGGCTTGCGCCCACAGCCTCATCGAATTTTCCCCCATTCACGAATGGACTGAGGGTCCGAGCTTCCTGGAAGTCGCTTGTAGCATCCCAATTGTCTAACAATTGTAATGCTACTTGGTCTAGTAATATATTGGCTACTTCATACATACAATTGTGGCATCATAATTATATCATGCTCATGTCATCATGCCACCTTGCATTTGAGCATCATATAAAACCCTGTTTCTTGGTTCTTCTCTCATATGCACTATTAAATGTATTTGCCTCTTGATATGTATTTGGCTATTGATATATTGTTTAAATGCCCAAGTTGAGTTGGGGGCATATCTTTTATTCACCTCCATTATCTTTTCTTTCACCACCTTATAATTCCACCATCCCATTAACCATGAGCTTGTATTTCTTTTCCTTTTGATAATTATTCTAGCTCATGTGGGTTGGGGTGGATCTAAGTCTAACATTTCTTTGCTTGGCCTTTTTCTCCACTTCTTGTGAATGCATAAGAATAATGCCATATCATTATTTTTGTTCTCACAAAATAAATCATGGCATTATTATTTTGCATGGGCCATGCAACCTTCATCACCACCTTTTATCTCATTGGTTTTTCCTTTGTTTTATTGGATCTTTCCTTGGTGGATCATCTCCATTCCTTCCACCATCCCCATATTCTCATCCACATCATTTTCTTTTATTTTATTTTCTCCATGCATGATCCAGATGAGGCCTCTTCCCATAACCCTTTTCTTTCTCTTTTCTTGGTTTCTCCTTCACCTCATCTTAACTTATTCAAGCCTCACTCTACCTCTTGGATGATATCATAAACACATTTTAAAACCTAAACCACCTAATAAAATCTAACTTAACTTCCTCTCTCTATTTTTCCTCTAAACCTAATTCTACACTAAACCCTAACCTTAACCTCACCTCTCTCTCTCTATCCCTCTCTCTACCATGATGACCCACCTGGCCACCCTCTCTCCCTGGCCCACACCCATCTACCCTCTTCTAACCCTAGCCCTAGCTACACCATAGCTAACCCGACCCCTTCTCTCTCTTTTTCTCTACCGGTCGAGCCAGCCCCACCTTCCCTTCTCTCTTCCTCGGCCCCACCTGCAGCCCCTCTCCTCTGCCGCTGCCCTGCCCAGGTCGAGCCCCAGCTCGACCACGTGCTCGGGGAGAAGGAGGAAAGTGGCCGAAGCCACTTTATCAACCCCCGAGTCCCACACGGCATCTCCTCCCTCTCCCTCGCTTTACCTCCGCCCCACGGCTTCCCCTGCCTCTCCTAGATCCACCCCAAGCCTGCCCTCTCCTTCCCCTTCTTCTTCACCGTCGCCAGCACCTGCCGCCAGTCGCCGCCGTCTACCCCTGCGTCTCGTCGTCCCGGCCGGCGTGCGCGTCGTGGAGGTGGTCTGGAAGACCAAGGAGACCTCCCTGCTGCTCCCTGTACGCGCCGACGAGGAGGAGAAGGCTACCAGGACCGCCAGATCCTCGCTGCTCCCCCGAAACTCTAACCGCCAGAACGCCAGCAACCTCAACGATCCGCCACGCTTCTCCCCGATCTGACACCACCGACCAACCCGCAGTGAGCCCCTCTCCCTCCCGAACATGCTCCGCCTCAACGGCAGCCTTAGCCGCGTCAGTCGTTTCGACGAGCGCCCTCAGTGCGACGCCGCTCGCTGTGTCTGCACGCGCCCGCGCCGCCTAGAACCTCACTTAGCCGCGCAGCTGCTCCCAGACAACAACCCCTCCCTAGCCCAGCGGTAGCCGCCGCCCGCGCACGCCAGGTCGCGAGTTCGATCCCCGTCTCGCTGCGTCGCGTGTTGATTTCCGTCAGATAGATCAGAGGTAATAGAAGAACAGTACCGTGACCCCCCTTTTGCAGAAAACCCCCCAACCTTTTTATTCCTAAACCTGCGGTCCAGCCTACCCCACCTGTCAGCCGCCCTAGCGTTTTGCAGAAAAGTCGCCCTGTTTCTTAGGCCGTAACCCGTGCTCCAACCCACGCCCCACCTGTCAGCCTCTGGGGGTAACCCCACTGCCATGTGGGCCCGTAGCCATTGGACCCATCTGTCACCCTCAGTGGCTAGGTGGAGCCGCGGTAGCAAAAGATTTTTCTCGCGCGCGTGGCCCCAGTCCACAGTGGCCCACCCGTCCGCGTCTGGGCTAGGTTTGCCTGAAGTGTAAATTTTTTTCTGTTTTTCTGTTTTAATTAAACTTTTTCAGTAAATGTTTAAATTCAAAATTCAAACCAAATTTTAAATAACTTTTAAAATACAAATCCAAATATTACAAATAATATATGTTTTGAAATTAGAAAAATATGAGGAATTCAAATATGCCATTCAAAATATCATTTGAACACTTTAAAATTTCGAGATGTTTAAAATTACAATAAAATGCCCTTTTCTTAATAAATTAATAACTTTAATTTTATAATTCTAAATTTGACAGATAATATGTCTAAATCGATCAGCGCGACGAGCCCGTTCTATCTATGCAGTCCTTGTTCTGAATTGAAGCATGCATCATGTAATTATTAAAAACCTGAACTGTTTATGACAATAAAATGGGACCAAATAAATAATAAAATGCTTTATTTCTTGTATCCACACCTCACCTTTGCCATGCTACTTTAAGGCCATGTAAAATTGTGCATCATTCATCATGGCATGCTTGTTTGCTTGTCGCATTTTAATTCATATGCTTGTGCACTTTATTTATGTTGGCCCTTGTTTGTTTGGTTCTTCTTCGAATAGACGCCCAGCAGGAGAATTACCAGGAATCACAGGAGTACTACCCAGATCCATCTCTCGCTTCAACTGAGCTGCCAGGCAAGCACTACCTCATGCTTGCATACATACAGTACCTATTGCCTCTATCTTGTTCTTGCATCATTGAGTCGCGTTGCATTAAATTGAATCCCAAGTACTGCATAGCCTTTACTTTTAAACCCCACCAAAGCTTGTTCCTCCATCCCATGAGCCATTACTACAGGAGTTGTTTGAGCCATGCGAGTCGTAGAAAAGTATGTGTAGGGTATGTGAGTGTCTGATGAATAACGAGGTACCTAAACAACTTAACCTGAGTAGTAATGGGATAACTAAAGAAAGAGGAACCAGTGAGCAATATCTGCTATTTGGTTTTTCATGCTCACTTGTGTCCCGTAGGACCCCGAGTGCTTGATTCCTGTTCCTTGTTTATTCGCACTATCCACATCCGGGAGGCCTTATGGACCCCCCTGAGCCAGAGCTTGATTCATACTTATTTCTTGGGGCCACAAAGTAGTTTGGGGCTTTATTACTATCTTGTACTTATGCCATGCTACTGTTTTATTAAGATTGTGCGTGTAGCACCTGTACTATTTTGGATCGTGGAATGTTTTTGCGGTATCGACAAGCCCAGTCACACTTTCGGGTTCCCAGTCATTTACAGCCATTGACACAAACCTTGGGTCCGTCTCGGAGCCGGCGAACTTTGTTGCGGGTAGCTTAATGGGGTGGCCCCCTGAAATATTTCTGAATCCTGTGATTGCTTTGTCGTGAATGCCTCGTCGGGTTTTGATTTGGTTTTTTCCGAGGTTGATCGAGTGTGTGTTGCTATTCGTGCACCCCTGCAGGGTAAATCTTTCTAAAAGCCGTGTCCGCGGTTATGGATGACTTGGAGCACAATTTCTCGATCATAGACAAGTATAACTAAAGTACCGCTTTTAACTTGACTAAGTACTTGACTAGTAAATAGCACAATACCCATGGAATGGTTAATAAAACTGCCAACGGATGATGCGGGTTGTTCGTCCGCTTCCTCGTTGGTAAGCGAGGAGGAGGATGGATCTGTTAATTATACTGTTATAACTGTTGTTCTTATTTAACGGACATCCGTCTATCATTGGTTAGGCAGATGGTTAGCGAGTATCTGTAGAATTGATAGGTATTATCTTTTGCTGCAATTGCGTCACCCCAGGTTGTGTCCCCTTTAGCGGCATAAATACTTGCTGAGTACCCCTAGGGTCTCACACGATAAATTGTTTGATTCAGATGAACAAGTGTGCTCGCAAGATGGATACTGGGTGGAAGAGACAGATGATGTTGGCAACGATCATTCGGTGTAGAGATTCCGGGAACGGGGATCCGTGAGATCTGTGGGTGGGATGTGTTTATTTATGGGCATTTTATGCCGATTTGCTTCTTATCCGTACTCGGATCTTGTTTTCCGCTTCCGCCTTATACTCTGATGTTTGTTGTATGAGGAGCTATCCTAAATTATTATCTCTATCTAGGATATTTGAATCTTGCCGTATGGCGTTGCAGTATTTCTATTTCTTTTACATGGAATGGCTCTGAGGACTGTTGTATGTGGCTTGCATACATACTCATTTGTGTATGTAGTTGATCCCTTCGCCTGCCGATTACGCCGCTCGTTCTTGTCCCGATGTCTGAAAGTGGTTAGGACGTCCGAAAGGTCTACTGTGAGTGGCCCTGGGCCCCACCGTACTATTTTAACCACTTTCATTCATCCAGGCATGTAACTAAGAGCGTAATTCACCGAGGTAGTTACATCGCTGGCGAAGAAGAAGTTGAAAACGTTGAAGATGATTCGGGTGAGGACGAAGAGGACACTGCCTCGGATATCGAAGAGGGCGACGATGATGCCGAACTTCCTCCCGCTGCTCCTTAAGTAAAAACACTTGAAAATTTATGAGATCCCCGGTATGCCGGGTGGAATTGTATTCCAAACACATGTGATATTTTGCTACTAAGTGCTTATGCCGGATTAACTTGGGCGTAGTCCTCGAGTTCCTTTTTCTTGTTCGTTCAATCTTTTGGCTCAGATCGTGTCTACCTTGATTCGGTTTTACAACTTACGAATCCGAGCTTCAAAATTGTTTTAACAATACAGGGAAACTTTTAGACTTAGCTCAAAAATAAAACTGTATAACAACTTGAAAATGAATAAGGGTTAGTCCGAAACACAAACGTCGGCTCGAATAAATTCTTTTCCTTAGTCGTTTTTCATGTGCTACGCAATTCCAAACTTGTTCTCTTGCTTGCCATGAAGCCAATTCTTGTTGGACAGCAGCAAGTCAAAGAGTTGGGTTTTTGGTGCTCACACACTACTAATCCGAGTTAAGTAGAATAACTCATTCCAGCTGACGCACAGAGAACAACAAACATTACTAAGGCAGTCCCCGAGTTACTGCTCGAGGTGCCAACATTTCATTGACATTGCCGACAGACATACCGACATATGAGATAACTCAGATACATACACTCTTTAGTTAAGTGTAGAAAGGACGAAGTAGAGCTATATTCCATGGTCGCTTAGATTCCTCTCCGGACCTATCCGCCTTGTTCTTTTCCCTTGGCTTTGCATCTATAAGATAGTAAGAATCGTTGTGCAATGCTTTGCTCACGATGAATGGCCCTTCCCATGGGGGGATAATTTATGCATTCTAGTAGTACGTTGTACCAACCGGAGCACCAGATAGCCTTCCCGAAAGACTCGGGGGCACACTTTCCGGCTATGATAGCGTCAGAGATTTTGCTGATATATGGCGGATCTAGACAGTGCCAGTTCTCTCGCTTCTTCTAGCAGATCAACATCATTTTGCCGGGCTTCTTGCACTTCGGCTTCTATGTATTGGGTGACCCTAGGCGAATCATGCTCTATGTCGGCTGGTAATACAGCTTCTGCCCCATATACCAGAAAGAACGGCGTATAGCCTGTTGATCGATTCAGAGTTGTTCTTAAACTCCATAGTACAGGCTGGTAGTTCTTCTATCCAGCACCCCGCTGATCTTTGCAGTGGCTCAATGAGCCGAGGTTTTATCCCGGATAATACTAATCCGTTGGATCTTTCCACTTTCCCGTTCGATGCGGGGTGGGCTACCGAGGCTACGTCCAGCCGGATCCTCTTATCTCCGGCAAAAACGAGCAAATGCTCCTTCCGCAAAATTTGTGCCATTATCAGTTATGATACTGTGAGGGTAACCGTATCTCAATATGATATCTTTGAGAAATGTTACTGGCCGTAGCTCCATCACATTTTCTTATAGGCTTCACCTCAATCCACTTCGTAAACTTGTCCACCATTACCAGAATGTGAGTGATATGTCCCCTTGCTGGTTTGAACGGGCCAACCATATCCAAGCACCATACGACAAATGGCCAAGTGATTGTTATGGTCTTGAGTTCCGACATTGGCATATGTGTCTTGGTAGCGTACCTCTGGCAACCATTACATTTTCTTACCAGATCTTCCGCTTTCTCTAAGGCATTTGGCCAGTAGAATCCGTGCCGGAAAGCTTTCGCTACCAAGGCTCGGGATGAGGCATGATGCCCGCATTCCCCCTGATGTATATCTCGGATGATTTCAAGCCCTTCTTCCGGGTCAACACACCGCTGGAGGACGTTGGTCACACTTCTTTTGTATAGTTCGGAATTGATGATCGTGTAGGCCTTTGCCCTCCTCTGTGTTTGCCTGGACAACACCTCCTCAGTGGGTAACATTCCATCTTTTAGGAATTGAAATATAGGTAGTGCCCAAGCCGGTATTGGTCGCACGGGGAACACATCCCCGTCTATCTCCATCTGATCCACCGGCATAACTTCAACCGGATCACGCTGAGCAGTCCCCGGGTCTTGCGAAGCAGTCCCCGGGTCTGCCAAGGCAGTCCCCGGGTTTTGCGCACCACTTCCCACGTCAATGTCCATGGGCACAGCTCCGGATTCGGTGTCCTCCGGGACATAGATTGACTCGGATTCTAGGGATGGCCTGATGGATGGTTTCCTGAGGTGCTCTAATGCTACACCCGGTGGAATTGCTTGTCGAGTTGACCCGAGCTTCGACAGCATGTCGGCAGCCTCATTTTCCACCCGGGGTACATGATGAAATTCGCATCCCTCAAAGTAACCAGATATCTTCTACACATGAAATCTGTATAGTGCCATGTTTGGATCAAGGGCGTCCCACACTCCGGACACTTTCTGCACCACCAAATCCGAGTCGCCAAAGCATATGATCCGACGTATGCCAATTTCTTTTGCTACCTTGAGCCCATGCACAAGTGCTTCGTACTCAGCGACATTGTTTGACGCCGTGAAATGGATCTGCAGCACATATTTCAACTGGTCCTTTTTTGGCGACGTGAGTACCACTCCGGCACCTAGCCCGGTTTTGGTTTTTGATCCGTCAAAGTGCATTCGCCAATAGTTCGGATCAGGAAGTGGTGGTTCGTACTGCACCTCGGCCCAGTCCACGAAAAAGTCCGCCACAGCTTGAGATTTGATTGCTTCTCGTCTGTCATATTGCGGCGCATAAGGAGCCAGCTCAATTTCCCATTTTGCAATTCTGCCGCTCGCATCCTTGTTACTCATTATCTTGGATATGGGGGCCTCACATATGACCCAGATGGGATGCTCCTCAAAGTAGTGCTTCAGTTTCTTGGCGGCCATGTACACGCCATATGCCACTTTTTGGTAATGTGGGTAGTTCTGCTTTGAGGCGGACAACACTTCACTCAAATAATACACCGGCCTTTGTACCGACTTACCTTCCTCATCGTGCTCCACCACTATCACTGCACTTACAACTCGGTTGGTTGCGGCTATATAGAGCAACATTGGCTCCTTTGATAGTGGTGAGGCTAGCACTGGTGCCGTGGCTAACATCTTCTTCAGGTGGGTAAAAGCTTCATCGGCCTGCGGTGTCCAAACGAACTTATCCGACTTTTTCATGAGTTGGTAAAGAGGCAATGCCTTCTCTCCCAACCGACATACAAACCGACTTAACGGGGCCAGGCAACCTGTGAACTTCTAGACATCGTTAAGACACTTCGGTAGTTCCATTTGTTCGATGGCCCGGATTTTGGTTGGATTAACCTCGATACCTCGGCTGGAAACAAGAAAGCCGAGCAATTTTCCCGCCGGGACACCAAAGGTGCATTTTTCCGGGTTAAGTTTCATCCGGAACCTCCTTAGGTTCGCAAACGTTTGCCTGATATCGTCAAGGAGCGTTTTGCTTTCCTTGGTCTTGATAACCACATCATCCACGTATACCTGTACATTTTTACCTATTTGGTCGTGCAAACATTTTTGCATACACCTCTGGTACATTGCCCCTGCATTACGTAAACCAAACGGCATGGTGCGATAGCAATAAGCCCCATACGGGGTAATAAATGCAGTTTTTATTTGATCATCCGGATTCAGAGGTATCTGGTGGATACCAGAATATGCATCAATGAATGACAACAGTTCACATCCAACAGTTGAGTCTATGACCTGATCTATTCTTGGCAGCGGAAATGGATCTTTCGGACACGCCTTGTTCAGGTTCATGTAATAAATACACATGCGCCAAACCACTGCCACGTTCGGGTCATCCTTCTTCTTCTCCACCAGCACCGGATTAGACAGCCAATCCGGGTAAAGAACTTCCATGATGAATCCTGCGGCTAGCAACCGAGCTATCTCATCCCCAATGACTTTCCTCCTATCTTCGGCGAAGCGGCAGAGTAGTTGCTTCACCGGCTTAGCTCCGGGTCTCACATTTAAAGAGTGCTCGGCCAACTCCCTCGGAACACCTTGCAAGTCCTATGTGGACCAAGCAAAAATGTCCCGATTCTCACGGAGGAAGCTGGCGAGCTCGCTTTCCTATTTATCACTTAGCCCGGCACCAATTGTTACGGTGCGCTCTGGGAACATGTCATCAATAGGAACCTTCTTGGTATCTTTCGTGGCTTGAAAGGAGACAGATCCATGCGGGTTACTCAGCGCCGACATATACTACTGCGCGGACCGAGCCAAAGCTGCCACTTCTTGAATTTTCCTTTTTTCCTGCGCAATCACAAGCGACTCGGCTAAGTTCGATCCGGCCGACGCACACTCCATCGATTGTCGGAAATCCCCTACGATGGTAATAAACCCATTTGGTCCGGGCAGCTTCATCTTCAAGTAGCTAATATGACAACTTGCCATGAACTTGTTCAGCGCTGGCCTTCCGAGTAACGCATGATACGCGCTTTCCAAGTTCACCACCTCGAACTCCAAATTTTCGGTTCGGCAGATATCCCTTGTGCCGAACAAGACGTCAACCCGGACCTTGCCTATGGGCTCACAAGAAATGTCGGGCACAATGCCATGGAAAGTTGTCCTCGTGGCCTGGAGCATGTTCTCCGAGATACCCAACTTCCGCATTGTGTCCGCATACATGATGTTAATGCTACTGCCGTTGTTGATCAACACCTTTGAGAATCTTACGTTAATGCTAGGTCGAATGAATGTAGGGTCCAGCACCAACGCATACGAACCAGGGCTTGGCATGAGCTTGGGATGATCCCTGATGCTCCAGGTGATTTCCTGATCGGACCAAGGCATGTACCTCGTCACTGCAGGCATTACTGCATTCACCTCCATATGCCTACGCTGCAAGCTTTTTCTATCAGTTTCCTCTGTGGTGAATACACAGTAGCTCTGGTGGTGCTCCCTGTACTCGTTTCTCCCCTCATTTCCGGGGTGCCTTTGATCCGGCTGATGCTGATTTTCTACCTGATGCACTGCATCCCTCCTCTCATTGTTATCATACCTCGGTGGAGGGGGAGGCAACATTAGCTGTTGCGTGTTCGCTCCGGAGAGCAATTGCTGCCGGGGTAACTCCTACCGAGGCTGATCATTCTGGGGTGCCTGAGCATTCCCCGAACCACCTTGTTCAATCTTGCACATCCACTCACATTGCCTCGTCGTATGACCCGCTGGGTTGTTCGGATTTGGCATGTGAAACTTACACGGCTGGTCCAACATTGACTCATAAGTATACCTCGGACGGTCTTTCCTTTCTTGCCACTGCTTCTTTTGCTCCGGTGTCCAAGTTTTCTTGCCATCGTTTCTTGGAGTCCATTGCCCTCCAGTGTTCTGGCACTGGCTACCCCCTGCTCGGGGTTGATCTTGATTCACAGCTGCAACTTGGTGCGAACCGTATCGGTGGTCCGGTCTATCATCTCTCCTTTTTCCTCTGTAGTCATTCCTCCGGGATGATCCGGCTCCATCCCTCTGATAGTACTCATCGCTTGACTCGTTTGACGCGAGCCTTGGTTGGGTCGGATCACCCAACGCATACGAATCTGCAATCTGGATCATTTCTGCCAACGTAGCTGGCATTTTCCTTTGCAACTTCATCCACATCTCACTTCCATATCTGCACCCCTGTGTAAACCACGCTATGGCCTCTGATTCTATCACGCCCTCACATGAGTTTCTCACAGTACACCACCGGGTCAAGAATTCCCGGTATGTCTCATTAGGTCTTTGCTTGCACATAGCTAGGGTCTGTGGCCTATTTTGCCTCTGATATGTACTCGAGAAATTGCTGATGAACATTTCCTCAAAGTCTATCTAGCAGTTGATGCTTCCAGGTGGCAAATTGTTCAGCCATACCCTTGCCGGGCCTTCCAACATCCGGGGTACGTATCCTACTGCCCATCTCAAGTTGCCAGTGGCAATTTTCACGGCTGTAGCATAGTTTATCAGCCAATCCTCCGGCTTGGTACTACCGTCATACGTCTTTGTGCCCCTGGGCAGCTGAAAGTTTGGTAGTGGTGGCTCTTTCATGATCCGGGGTCCAAAACACGCTAGACCCGGTGGACCTTGGCATTCAATCTGTTCCGACCTATACAGTCGATCCAGTTTCAACCTTGCATCATCCGACATCAAATCCCTGCTTCCCAATCTTGACCCTATCACATGATAGTCTGGTCTTGGGTATCCCACGTTTGCCATCTCCGAATCACCGACGTTGTACCGGTTTTGCTCTTGTGGAGCACCTTTCTGTCGCATACCTCGGCCGACACTGTGCTCTTGCCTAGGTATGTCCCGCTGTTGCGGTTGTCCTGCTCTAGCCGAGTTTCGCTGTCCGGCATTGCCGTTGACAACATTCCCTTGACCGGCATTGCCTTGGTCGCGATTACCTCGGCCAGCTTCGCCTCGGCTCACACTCCGTCGATCATCATTTTTCTGCGCTTCTTTTCCTTTCCCTGCCTGCGTCGGGTTATACGGGACGATCTGTTTGTTCCATCTGGCCGAGGTTACCACCTCTTCTCTCCTTGGACCACCATGGGGGGACAATGTGTCTCCAGCGGATTTCTCTGGGTTACCCACCGCCGAATGGAAGATCTTGGAGGCTCCAGCTCTCTCTGGGTTAGCCCTGAGCAGTTCCTCGTTTTGCCTATTTGCAATCCGAACCAGCTCGTTAACCCTATCTTGTTGTCTTTGCCGGGCTTCACCCGTCAGTCCCTCTAACTCGGACGCAGCTGCATCCACTGCTCTGAGGTTCTTGGCTGGGGTACTATACCTCGGCAGCCCCATAGACAAACAGTTTTCTGATTCCTCAATTCCAGCATCACCCTCTCTGTTCATCTCGCTCATGAGATTTCTCCCTTTCACTTTTACATTATCAACTTTGTTCGCCTTAGCGTACTCACGCAACGTCATGTTCAACGACTGCTGGGCCGTGGCTATTTTCTTTGCGCCCTCTAGTATTTTCTGCCTTGTTTCTTCCAGCTCAGCCTGTGCACGAGCCGGATCTACCACTGCTACTACAGGGTTTGCCAAGCTGTCCATTGCCTCTCTCAACACATTTTCCGGCCTCTCTAGCGGAGGACCTCTACCTTTCCTCGGTGCCTTGGGCGTTACCTCCGGATCTGGCGCCGGATCCTTGCTTGCGCCCGCACCAGGCGCGGTCATCATCACCTCTGCATGGTCCGAGGAACGAGTGATACGCTCCCCGCGAGCCACAGTGAGGGGCGGTTCGCCTGCTTTGACGACATGGCGCGGATGAACGCAAGACACGTCCACCACAACGTAGAACTTGTGCATGCCGAGCTTGACGAAGATGTCGTTGCACGGAAGAGGGCGCGTGTCGAAGCAGCCTGCGTTGTCGCTGACGAAATCCTGCGCTCCAAAGCGCTGAACGAGCCCGGAGATGATGCGTTCGCCGGTGGCGATGAGGTTTCCTGTCCGGATCTTGACCCCTACTAGCGTCGCTATCCCCACGGTGGGCGCCAACTGTCGTGGTGGTGTCACGGCAGATGCCATGGATAGGCTAAAGGTGGGGACTAATACACGCTAGGGGAATCCAGGGAGGGATAGTGAAGTGATTCTCCACACAGAAGTTTGTTTTGATTTCCTTCCAAGGTTACAAGTGCTCCTAGAGCTGTATTGGCGAGAGGAGGAAGAAGGAGCTCTCTTACTCTCACCCACAGATCACACCTGAAACCCTAGCCCAAAATAGAATAGCAGAGAGACCAACCCCTCCTACAGAAGCCCTAGCCCCCCTTTTATAGAGAAGGCTCGGTTCCTGCCTAGGGCATACGTGGAGGCATATTCCTAAGAATATGCCTCCTCCCAAAGGGGTAAGCCGACCGGGGTGCTTTTTCCCCCGCGTCATACTTGCTTTAGCTACGTGAGCCTCTGCGGCGCCCGCGTCAGCCGACATGGGCGTCGTCACCCCTGTCGGCCATGACCCGATGCTCCCGCTCTTGTCTGCTTCGCTCATGCAGTGCGTACCAGGCCCTCCTTTTGACCAGCAAGATTCCTTCCTTCTCCTAGAAGCCAAGCATGACCCGGATTACAGCTGATCCAGGCACCCCTATTCCTGCATACATGTAAACATATACATCCGACTTACTGCTTAAGTTGGTTGAGACTTAGTTAGGCGAACACCCCCCGGTCCGGTTACTCCGTGATCCGGCCTGCCTTTAGGTGACCAAGCCAGCATTCACTTTGGCCTTGTCAAACCTTGGCTAACTCGTCTTTTATACCCCGGCGTGACCCTACCCAGGGGTATCCCCCCAACGCCACCAGTGTAATTGCATGTTTGTTCTTTTTACTAACAACAACTAGAGTCATTTCATGACTGTTCTTCTCACATACAACATATGGATCCACCAGTGTAATTGCATGTGTGTTCTCTTCACAATCCACACATGGATTCACCTGTCTCATTGCATGTGTGCTCTTTTTAGTAACAACAACCAGTGCCATTGCATGTGTGCTCTTTTCAGAATCCACACATGCATCCACTAGTGTCATTGCATGTGTGTTCTTGTTAGTAACAACAACCAGAGTCATTGAAATGTCTGTTCTTTTCATATACCACCTATGGATCCACCAGTGTTATTGCACATGTGTTCTTTTTGTAAAAACAACCAGTGTCATTGCATGTGTGTTCTCTTCACAATCCACACATGGATCCAACAATGTCATTGCATGTGTGCTCTTTTTAGTAACAACAACCAGAGTCATTGCATGTGTGCTCTTTTCACAATCCACCTATGGATCCACCAGTGTCATTGCATGTGTGTTCTTTTTAGTAACAACAACCAGAGTCATTGAAATATGTGTTCTTTTCACATACCACCTATCGATGCACAAGTGTCATTGCATGTGTACTCTTTTCACAATCCACCTATGGAACCACATGTGTCATTGCATGTTTGTTCTTTTTACTAACAACAACTAGAGTCATTTCATGACTGTTCTTCTCACATACAACATATGGATCCACCAGTGTAATCGCATGTATGTTCTCTTCACAATCCACACATGGATCCACCTGTGTCATTGCATGTGTGCTCTTTTTAGTAACAACAACCAATGCCATTGCATGTGTGCTCTTTTCAGAATCCACACATGCATCCACTAGTGTCATTGCATGTGTGTTCATGTTAGTAACAACAACCAGAGTCATTGAAATGTCAGTTCTTTTCATATACCACCAATGGATCCACCAGTGTCATTGCACGTGTGTTCTTTTTTGTAAAAACAACCAGAGTCATTGCATGTGTGTTCTTTTCACATACCACATATGGATCCACCCGTGTCATTGAAATGGGTGTTCTCTATAGAGACCACACATGTATCCACCAGTGTCATTGCACGTATGTTCTTTTCACTAACAACAACTGGAGTCATTGCATGTGTGTTCTTTTCACATACCACATATGGATCCACAAGTGTCATTGCATGTATGCTCTTTGCACAATCCACCTATCGATCCACCAGTGTCATTGCATGTGTGTTCTTTTTACTAACGACAACTGGAGTCATTTCATGACTGTTCTTCTCACATACAACATATGTATCCACCAGTGTCATTGCATGTGTGTTCTCTTCACAATCCCCACATGGACCCAACAATGTCATTGCATGTGTGCTCTTTTTAGTAACAACAACCAGAGTCATTGCATGTGCGCTCTTTTCACAATCCACCTATGGATCCACCAGTGTCATTGCATGTGTGTTCT
>CAJUXJ010001581.1:0-27500 GCA_910589775.1 Avena eriantha
TTTTCCACGTTTTCCATGAAGTCGTGCATTTTTCCCCTGTTTCCACGTTTGGCGTTCGGTCCAACGTATCGCCAGATTTTGCTTGTTTTGAGCGTAACCAACCACTCGGGAGACGCTAGTCGTGTTTTCCACGATGTCGCGCCGGTTTCCACGAAGTCGTGGATTTTGCCCGGTTTCCACGTTTTTGGCCGTTTGGTCCAATGTATCACCCAGATTTTGCCTGATTTGAGCGTAGCCGACACACGTGAGACGCTAATCTTGTTTCCACCGTTTTTGGGCAGTTTTCCCGACGTCGTGGATTTTTGTCCGTTTCCACTTTGACCGTTCGGTCCAACATATCGCCCATATTTTGCCTGTTTTGAGCGTAACCGACCACGTTGAGACGCTAGTCGTGTTTTCCACGAAGTCGTGGATTTTTCCCGGTTTCCACGTTTTGCCGTTTGGTCCAACGTATCGCCCCAGATATTGCCTGTTTTGAGCGTAACCGACACTCGTGAGACGCTAGTCGTGTTTTCCACGATGTCGGGCCGGTTTCCACAAAGTCATGGATTTTTGCCCGGTTTCCATGTTTTGGCCGATCGGTCTAACGTATCTCCCAGATTTTGCCTGTTTTGAGTGTAACCGACACACGTGAGACGCTAGTCTTGTTTCCATGATGTCGGGCAGTTTCCACGAAGTCGTGGATTTTTGTCTGGTTTCCACGTTTTGGCCGTTCGGTCCAACGTATTGCCCAGATTTGGCATGTTTTGAGCGTAACCGATACACGTGAGACGATAGTCGTAGATTTTTCCACAAAGTCGTGGATTTTTGCCCGGTTTCCACGTTTTGGCCGTTTGGACCAACGTATCGCCCGGATTTTGCCTGTTTTGAGCGTAACCGACACTCGTGAGACGCTAGTCGTGTTTTCCACGATGTCGGGTCGGTTTCCACAAAGTAGTGGATTTTGCCCCGGTTTCCAACGTTTTGGCCGTTCGGTCAACGTATCACCCAGATTTTGCCTGTTTTGAGAGTAACCGACACACGTGAGACGCTAGTCTTGTTTTCCACGATGTCGGGCAGTTTTGGCCTGGTTTCCATGTTTTGGCCATTCGGTCCAACGTATCGCCTAGATTTGGCCTATTTTGAGCCTAACCGACACACGTGAGACGCTAGTCGTGTTTTTCACGAAGTCGTGGATTTTTCCCCGGTTTCCACGTTTTGGCCGTTCGGTCCAACGTATCGCCTAGATTTTGCCTATTTTGAGAGTAACCGACACATGTGAGACGCTAGTCGTGTTTTCCACGATGTCGGGCCGTTTTCCACTAAGTCGTGGATTTTTCCCCGGTTGCCACGTTTTGGCTGTTCGGCCAACGTATCGCCCAGATTTTGCCTGTTTTGAGCGTAACCGACACACGTGAGACGCTAGTCGTGGATTTTTGCCTGGTTTCCACGTTTTGGCCGTTCGGTCCATTGCATGTTTTAAGCGTAACCGACACACATGAGACGCTAGTCTTGTTTTCCACGAAGTCGGGCCGGTTTCCAAGAAGTCGTGGATTTTTGCCCGGTTTCCACCGTTTTGGCCGTTCAGTCCAACGTATCACCCAGATTTTGCCTGTTTCGAGCGTAACCGACACACGTGAGACGCTAGTCTTGTTTTCCACGATATCGGGCAGTTTTGGCCCGGTTTCCACGTTTTGGCCGTTCCGTCCAACGTATCGCCTAGATTTGGCCTGTTTTGAGCGTAACCGACACACGTTAGACGCTAGTCGTGTTTTCCATGAAGTCGTGCATTTTTCCCCTGTTTCCACGTTTTGGCCGTTCGGTCCAACGTATCGCCCAGATTTTGCTTGTTTTGAGCGTAACCAACACTCGTGAGACGCTAGTCGTGTTTTCCACGATGTCGCGCCGGTTTCCACGAAGTCGTGGATTTTTGCCCGGTTTCCACGTTTTGGCCGTTTGGTCCAATGTATCACCCAGATTTTGCCTGATTTGAGCGTAGCCGACACACGTGAGACGCTAATCTTGTTTTCCACGTTTTTGGGCAGTTTTCCACGAAGTCGTGGATTTTTGTCCGTTTTCCACTTTTGACCGTTCGGTCCAACATATCGCCCATATTTTGCCTGTTTTGAGCGTAACCGACACACGTGAGACGCTAGTCGTGTTTTCCACGAAGTCGGGCCGTTTTCCACGAAGTCGTGGATTTTTGCCCGGTTTCCACGTTTTGGCCGTTTGGTCCAACGTATCGCCCAGATATTGCCTGTTTTGAGCGTAACCGACACTCGTGAGACGCTAGTCGTGTTTTCCACGATGTCGGGCCGGTTTCCACAAAGTCATGGATTTTTGCCCGGTTTCCATGTTTTGGCCGATCGGTCTAACGTATCTCCCAGATTTTGCCTGTTTTGAGTGTAACCGACACACGTGAGACGCTAGTCTTGTTTTCCATGATGTCGGGCAGTTTTCCACGAAGTCGTGGATTTTTGTCTGGTTTCCACGTTTTGGCCGTTCGGTCCAACGTATTGCCCAGATTTGGCATGTTTTGAGCGTAACCGATACACGTGAGACGATAGTCGTAGATTTTATCCACAAAGTCGTGGATTTTTGCCCGGTTTCCATGTTTTGGCCGTTTGGACCAACGCATCGCCCGGATTTTGCCTGTTTTGAGCGTAACCGACACTCGTGAGACGCTAATCGTGTTTTCCACGATGTCGGGCCGGTTTCCACAAAGTCGTGGATTTTTGCCCTGGTTTCCACGTTTTGGCCGTTCGGTCCATTGCATGTTTTAAGCGTAACCGACACACATGAGACGCTAGTCTTGTTTTCCACGAAGTCGGGCCGGTTTTCCAAGAAGTCGTGGATTTTTGCCCGGTTTCCACCGTTTTGGCCGTTCAGTCCAACGTATCACCCAGATTTTGCCTGTTTCGAGCGTAACCGACACACGTGAGACGCTAGTCTTGTTTTCCACGATATCGGGCAGTTTTGGCCCGGTTTCCACGTTTTGGCCGTTCCGTCCAACGTATCGCCTAGATTTGGCCTGTTTTGAGCGTAACCGACACACGTTAGACGCTAGTCGTGTTTTCCATGAAGTCGTGCATTTTTCCCCGGTTTCCACGTTTTGGCCGTTCGGTCCAACGTATCGCCCAGATTTTGCTTGTTTTGAGCGTAACCAACACTCGTGAGACGCTAGTCGTGTTTTCCACGATGTCGCGCCGGTTTCCACGAAGTCGTGGATTTTTGCCCGGTTTCCACGTTTTGGCCGTTTGGTCCAATGTATCACCCAGATTTTGCCTGATTTGAGCGTAACCGACACACGTGAGACGCTAATCTTGTTTTCCACGTTTTTGGGCAGTTTTCCACGAAGTCGTGGATTTTTGTCCGTTTTCCACGTTTTGACCGTTCGGTCCAACATATCGCCCATATTTTGCCTGTTTTGAGCGTAACCGACACACGTGAGACGCTAGTCGTGTTTTCCACGAAGTCGGGCCGTTTTCCACGAAGTCGTGGATTTTTGCCCGGTTTCCACGTTTTGGCCGTTTGGTCCAACGTATCGCCCAGATATTGCCTGTTTTGAGCGTAACCGACACTCGTGAGACGCTAGTCGTGTTTTCCACGATGTCGGGCCGGTTTCCACAAAGTCATGGATTTTTGCCCGGTTTCCATGTTTTGGCCGATCGGTCTAACGTATCTCCCAGATTTTGCCTGTTTTGAGTGTAACCGACACACGTGAGACGCTAGTCTTGTTTTCCATGATGTCGGGCAGTTTTCCACGAAGTCGTGGATTTTTGTCTGGTTTCCACGTTTTGGCCGTTCGGTCCAACGTATTGCCCAGATTTGGCATGTTTTGAGCGTAACCGATACACGTGAGACGATAGTCGTAGATTTTTCCACAAAGTCGTGGATTTTTGCCCGGTTTCCACGTTTTGGCCGTTTGGAACAACGTATCGCCCGGATTTTGCCTGTTTTGAGCGTAACCGACACTCGTGAGACGCTAGTCGTGTTTTCCACGATGTCGGGTCGGTTTCCACAAAGTAGTGGATTTTTGCCCGGTTTCCAACGTTTTGGCCGTTCGGTCCAACGTATCACCCAGATTTTGCCTGTTTTGAGAGTAACCGACACACGTGAGACGCTAGTCTTGTTTTCCACGATGTCGGGCAGTTTTGGCCTGGTTTCCATGTTTTGGCCATTCGGTCCAACGTATCGCCTAGATTTGGCCTATTTTGAGCCTAACCGACACACGTGAGACGCTAGTCGTGTTTTTCACGAAGTCGTGGATTTTTCCCCGGTTTCCACGTTTTGGCCGTTCGGTCCAACGTATCGCCTAGATTTTGCCTATTTTGAGAGTAACCGACACATGTGAGACGCTAGTCGTGTTTTCCACGATGTCGGGCCGTTTTCCACTAAGTCGTGGATTTTTCCCCGGTTGCCACGTTTTGGCTGTTCGGCCCAACGTATCGCCCAGATTTTGCCTGTTTTGAGCGTAACCGACACACGTGAGACGCTAGTCGTGGATTTTTGCCTGGTTTCCACGTTTTGGCCGTTCGGTCCATTGCATGTTTTAAGCGTAACCGACACACATGAGACGCTAGTCTTGTTTTCCACGAAGTCGGGCCGGTTTCCAAGAAGTCGTGGATTTTTGCCCGGTTTCCACCGTTTTGGCCGTTCAGTCCAACGTATCACCCAGATTTTGCCTGTTTCGAGCGTAACCGACACACGTGAGACGCTAGTCTTGTTTTCCACGATATCGGGCAGTTTTGGCCCGGTTTCCACGTTTTGGCCGTTCCGTCCAACGTATCGCCTAGATTTGGCCTGTTTTGAGCGTAACCGACACACGTTAGACGCTAGTCGTGTTTTCCATGAAGTCGTGCATTTTTCCCCGGTTTCCACGTTTTGGCCGTTCGGTCCAACGTATCGCCCAGATTTTGCTTGTTTTGAGCGTAACCAACACTCGTGAGACGCTAGTCGTGTTTTCCACGATGTCGCGCCGGTTTCCACGAAGTCGTGGATTTTTGCCCGGTTTCCACGTTTTGGCCGTTTGGTCCAATGTATCACCCAGATTTTGCCTGATTTGAGCGTAACCGACACACGTGAGACGCTAATCTTGTTTTCCACGTTTTTGGGCAGTTTTCCACGAAGTCGTGGATTTTTGTCCGTTTTCCACTTTTGACCGTTCGGTCCAACATATCGCCCATATTTTGCCTGTTTTGAGCGTAACCGACACACGTGAGACGCTAGTCGTGTTTTCCACGAAGTCGGGCCGTTTTCCACGAAGTCGTGGATTTTTGCCCGGTTTCCACGTTTTGGCCGTTTGGTCCAACGTATCGCCCAGATATTGCCTGTTTTGAGCGTAACCGACACTCGTGAGACGCTAGTCGTGTTTTCCACGATGTCGGGCCGGTTTCCACAAAGTCATGGATTTTTGCCCGGTTTCCATGTTTTGGCCGATCGGTCTAACGTATCTCCCAGATTTTGCCTGTTTTGAGTGTAACCGACACACGTGAGACGCTAGTCTTGTTTTCCATGATGTCGGGCAGTTTTCCACGAAGTCGTGGATTTTTGTCTGGTTTCCACGTTTTGGCCGTTCGGTCCAACGTATTGCCCAGATTTGGCATGTTTTGAGCGTAACCGATACACGTGAGACGATAGTCGTAGATTTTTCCACAAAGTCGTGGATTTTTGCCCGGTTTCCACGTTTTGGCCGTTTGGACCAACGTATCGCCCGGATTTTGCCTGTTTTGAGCGTAACCGACACTCGTGAGACGCTAGTCGTGTTTTCCACGATGTCGGGTCGGTTTCCACAAAGTAGTGGATTTTTGCCCGGTTTCCAACGTTTTGGCCGTTCGGTCCAACGTATCACCCAGATTTTGCCTGTTTTGAGAGTAACCGACACACGTGAGACGCTAGTCTTGTTTTCCACGATGTCGGGCAGTTTTGGCCTGGTTTCCATGTTTTGGCCATTCGGTCCAACGTATCGCCTAGATTTGGCCTATTTTGAGCCTAACCGACACACGTGAGACGCTAGTCGTGTTTTTCACGAAGTCGTGGATTTTTCCCCGGTTTCCACGTTTTGGCCGTTCGGTCCAACGTATCGCCTAGATTTTGCCTATTTTGAGAGTAACCGACACATGTGAGACGCTAGTCGTGTTTTCCACGATGTCGGGCCGTTTTCCACTAAGTCGTGGATTTTTCCCCGGTTGCCACGTTTTGGCTGTTCGGCCCAACGTATCGCCCAGATTTTGCCTGTTTTGAGCGTAACCGACACACGTGAGACGCTAGTCGTGGATTTTTGCCTGGTTTCCACGTTTTGGCCGTTCGGTCCATTGCATGTTTTAAGCGTAACCGACACACATGAGACGCTAGTCTTGTTTTCCACGAAGTCGGGCCGGTTTCCAAGAAGTCGTGGATTTTTGCCCGGTTTCCACCGTTTTGGCCGTTCAGTCCAACGTATCACCCAGATTTTGCCTGTTTCGAGCGTAACCGACACACGTGAGACGCTAGTCTTGTTTTCCACGATATCGGGCAGTTTTGGCCCTGGTTTCCACGTTTTGGCCGTTCCGTCCAACGTATCGCCTAGATTTGGCCTGTTTTGAGCGTAACCGACACACGTTAGACGCTAGTCGTGTTTTCCATGAAGTCGTGCATTTTTCCCCGGTTTCCACGTTTTGGCCGTTCGGTCCAACGTATCGCCCAGATTTTGCTTGTTTTGAGCGTAACCAACACTCGTGAGACGCTAGTCGTGTTTTCCACGATGTCGCGCCGGTTTCCACGAAGTCGTGGATTTTTGCCCGGTTTCCACGTTTTGGCCGTTTGGTCCAATGTATCACCCAGATTTTGCCTGATTTGAGCGTAACCGACACACGTGAGACGCTAATCTTGTTTTCCACGTTTTTGGGCAGTTTTCCACGAAGTCGTGGATTTTTGTCCGTTTTCCACTTTTGACCGTTCGGTCCAACATATCGCCCATATTTTGCCTGTTTTGAGCGTAACCGACACACGTGAGACGCTAGTCGTGTTTTCCACGAAGTCGGGCCGTTTTCCACGAAGTCGTGGATTTTTGCCCGGTTTCCACGTTTTGGCCGTTTGGTCCAACGTATCGCCCAGATATTGCCTGTTTTGAGCGTAACCGACACTCGTGAGACGCTAGTCGTGTTTTCCACGATGTCGGGCCGGTTTCCACAAAGTCATGGATTTTTGCCCGGTTTCCATGTTTTGGCCGATCGGTCTAACGTATCTCCCAGATTTTGCCTGTTTTGAGTGTAACCGACACACGTGAGACGCTAGTCTTGTTTTCCATGATGTCGGGCAGTTTTCCACGAAGTCGTGGATTTTTGTCTGGTTTCCACGTTTTGGCCGTTCGGTCCAACGTATTGCCCAGATTTGGCATGTTTTGAGCGTAACCGATACACGTGAGACGATAGTCGTAGATTTTTCCACAAAGTCGTGGATTTTTGCCCGGTTTCCACGTTTTGGCCGTTTGGACCAACGTATCGCCCGGATTTTGCCTGTTTTGAGCGTAACCGACACTCGTGAGACGCTAGTCGTGTTTTCCACGATGTCGGGTCGGTTTCCACAAAGTAGTGGATTTTTGCCCGGTTTCCAACGTTTTGGCCGTTCGGTCCAACGTATCACCCAGATTTTGCCTGTTTTGAGAGTAACCGACACACGTGAGACGCTAGTCTTGTTTTCCACGATGTCGGGCAGTTTTGGCCTGGTTTCCATGTTTTGGCCATTCGGTCCAACGTATCGCCTAGATTTGGCCTATTTTGAGCCTAACCGACACACGTGAGACGCTAGTCGTGTTTTTCACGAAGTCGTGGATTTTTCCCCGGTTTCCACGTTTTGGCCGTTCGGTCCAACGTATCGCCTAGATTTTGCCTATTTTGAGAGTAACCGACACATGTGAGACGCTAGTCGTGTTTTCCACGATGTCGGGCCGTTTTCCACTAAGTCGTGGATTTTTCCCCGGTTGCCACGTTTTGGCTGTTCGGCCCAACGTATCGCCCAGATTTTGCCTGTTTTGAGCGTAACCGACACACGTGAGACGCTAGTCGTGGATTTTTGCCTGGTTTCCACGTTTTGGCCGTTCGGTCCATTGCATGTTTTAAGCGTAACCGACACACATGAGACGCTAGTCTTGTTTTCCACGAAGTCGGGCCGGTTTCCAAGAAGTCGTGGATTTTTGCCCGGTTTCCACCGTTTTGGCCGTTCAGTCCAACGTATCACCCAGATTTTGCCTGTTTCGAGCGTAACCGACACACGTGAGACGCTAGTCTTGTTTTCCACGATATCGGGCAGTTTTGGCCTGGTTTCCACGTTTTGGCCGTTCCGTCCAACGTATCGCCTAGATTTGGCCTGTTTTGAGCGTAACCGACACACGTTAGACGCTAGTCGTGTTTTCCATGAAGTCGTGCATTTTTCCCCTGTTTCCACGTTTTGGCCGTTCGGTCCAACGTATCGCCCAGATTTTGCTTGTTTTGAGCGTAACCAACACTCGGGAGACGCTAGTCGTGTTTTCCACGATGTCGCGCCGGTTTCCACGAAGTCGTGGATTTTTGCCCGGTTTCCACGTTTTGGCCGTTTGGTCCAATGTATCACCCAGATTTTGCCTGATTTGAGCGTAACCGACACACGTGAGACGCTAATCTTGTTTTCCACGTTTTTGGGCAGTTTTCCACGAAGTCGTGGATTTTTGTCCGTTTTCCACTTTTGACCGTTCGGTCCAACATATCGCCCATATTTTGCCTGTTTTGAGCGTAACCGACACACGTGAGACGCTAGTCGTGTTTTCCACGAAGTCGGGCGTTTTCCACGAAGTCGTGGATTTTTGCCCGGTTTCCACGTTTTGGCCGTTTGGTCCAACGTATCGCCCAGATATTGCCTGTTTTGAGCGTAACCGACACTCGTGAGACGCTAGTCGTGTTTTCCACGATGTCGGGCCGGTTTCCACAAAGTCATGGATTTTTGCCCGGTTTCCATGTTTTGGCCGATCGGTCTAACGTATCTCCCAGATTTTGCCTGTTTTGAGTGTAACCGACACACGTGAGACGCTAGTCTTGTTTTCCATGATGTCGGGCAGTTTTCCACGAAGTCGTGGATTTTTGTCTGGTTTCCACGTTTTGGCCGTTCGGTCCAACGTATTGCCCAGATTTGGCATGTTTTGAGCGTAACCGATACACGTGAGACGATAGTCGTAGATTTTTCCACAAAGTCGTGGATTTTTGCCCGGTTTCCACGTTTTGGCCGTTTGGACCAACGTATCGCCCGGATTTTGCCTGTTTTGAGCGTAACCGACACTCGTGAGACGCTAGTCGTGTTTTCCACGATGTCGGGTCGGTTTCCACAAAGTAGTGGATTTTTGCCCGGTTTCCAACGTTTTGGCCGTTCGGTCCAACGTATCACCCAGATTTTGCCTGTTTTGAGAGTAACCGACACACGTGAGACGCTAGTCTTGTTTTCCACGATGTCGGGCAGTTTTGGCCTGGTTTCCATGTTTTGGCCATTCGGTCCAACGTATCGCCTAGATTTGGCCTATTTTGAGCCTAACCGACACACGTGAGACGCTAGTCGTGTTTTTCACGAAGTCGTGGATTTTTCCCCGGTTTCCACGTTTTGGCCGTTCGGTCCAACGTATCGCCTAGATTTTGCCTATTTTGAGAGTAACCGACACATGTGAGACGCTAGTCGTGTTTTCCACGATGTCGGGCCGTTTTCCACTAAGTCGTGGATTTTTCCCCGGTTGCCACGTTTTGGCTGTTCGGCCCAACGTATCGCCCAGATTTTGCCTGTTTTGAGCGTAACCGACACACGTGAGACGCTAGTCGTGGATTTTTGCCTGGTTTCCACGTTTTGGCCGTTCGGTCCATTGCATGTTTTAAGCGTAACCGACACACATGAGACGCTAGTCTTGTTTTCCACGAAGTCGGGCCGGTTTCCAAGAAGTCGTGGATTTTTGCCCGGTTTCCACCGTTTTGGCCGTTCAGTCCAACGTATCACCCAGATTTTGCCTGTTTCGAGCGTAACCGACACACGTGAGACGCTAGTCTTGTTTTCCACGATATCGGGCAGTTTTGGCCCGGTTTCCACGTTTTGGCCGTTCCGTCCAACGTATCGCCTAGATTTGGCCTGTTTTGAGCGTAACCGACACACGTTAGACGCTAGTCGTGTTTTCCATGAAGTCGTGCATTTTTCCCCGGTTTCCACGTTTTGGCCGTTCGGTCCAACGTATCGCCCAGATTTTGCTTGTTTTGAGCGTAACCAACACTCGTGAGACGCTAGTCGTGTTTTCCACGATGTCGCGCCGGTTTCCACGAAGTCGTGGATTTTTGCCCGGTTTCCACGTTTTGGCCGTTTGGTCCAATGTATCACCCAGATTTTGCCTGATTTGAGCGTAACCGACACACGTGAGACGCTAATCTTGTTTTCCACGTTTTTGGGCAGTTTTCCACGAAGTCGTGGATTTTTGTCCGTTTTCCACTTTTGACCGTTCGGTCCAACATATCGCCCATATTTTGCCTGTTTTGAGCGTAACCGACACACGTGAGACGCTAGTCGTGTTTTCCACGAAGTCGGGCCGTTTTCCACGAAGTCGTGGATTTTTGCCCGGTTTCCACGTTTTGGCCGTTTGGTCCAACGTATCGCCCAGATATTGCCTGTTTTGAGCGTAACCGACACTCGTGAGACGCTAGTCGTGTTTTCCACGATGTCGGGCCGGTTTCCACAAAGTCATGGATTTTTGCCCGGTTTCCATGTTTTGGCCGATCGGTCTAACGTATCTCCCAGATTTTGCCTGTTTTGAGTGTAACCGACACACGTGAGACGCTAGTCTTGTTTTCCATGATGTCGGGCAGTTTTCCACGAAGTCGTGGATTTTTGTCTGGTTTCCACGTTTTGGCCGTTCGGTCCAACGTATTGCCCAGATTTGGCATGTTTTGAGCGTAACCGATACACGTGAGACGATAGTCGTAGATTTTTCCACAAAGTCGTGGATTTTTGCCCGGTTTCCACGTTTTGGCCGTTTGGACCAACGTATCGCCCGGATTTTGCCTGTTTTGAGCGTAACCGACACTCGTGAGACGCTAGTCGTGTTTTCCACGATGTCGGGTCGGTTTCCACAAAGTAGTGGATTTTTGCCCGGTTTCCAACGTTTTGGCCGTTCGGTCCAACGTATCACCCAGATTTTGCCTGTTTTGAGAGTAACCGACACACGTGAGACGCTAGTCTTGTTTTCCACGATGTCGGGCAGTTTTGGCCTGGTTTCCATGTTTTGGCCATTCGGTCCAACGTATCGCCTAGATTTGGCCTATTTTGAGCCGTAACCGACACACGTGAGACGCTAGTCGTGTTTTTCACGAAGTCGTGGATTTTTCCCCGGTTTCCACGTTTTGGCCGTTCGGTCCAACGTATCGCCTAGATTTTGCCTATTTTGAGAGTAACCGACACATGTGAGACGCTAGTCGTGTTTTCCACGATGTCGGGCCGTTTTCCACTAAGTCGTGGATTTTTCCCCGGTTGCCACGTTTTGGCTGTTCGGCCCAACGTATCGCCCAGATTTTGCCTGTTTTGAGCGTAACCGACACACGTGAGACGCTAGTCGTGGATTTTTGCCTGGTTTCCACGTTTTGGCCGTTCGGTCCATTGCATGTTTTAAGCGTAACCGACACACATGAGACGCTAGTCTTGTTTTCCACGAAGTCGGGCCGGTTTCCAAGAAGTCGTGGATTTTTGCCCGGTTTCCACCGTTTTGGCCGTTCAGTCCAACGTATCACCCAGATTTTGCCTGTTTCGAGCGTAACCGACACACGTGAGACGCTAGTCTTGTTTTCCACGATATCGGGCAGTTTTGGCCCGGTTTCCACGTTTTGGCCGTTCCGTCCAACGTATCGCCTAGATTTGGCCTGTTTTGAGCGTAACCGACACACGTTAGACGCTAGTCGTGTTTTCCATGAAGTCGTGCATTTTTCCCCGGTTTCCACGTTTTGGCCGTTCGGTCCAACGTATCGCCCAGATTTTGCTTGTTTTGAGCGTAACCAACACTCGTGAGACGCTAGTCGTGTTTTCCACGATGTCGCGCCGGTTTCCACGAAGTCGTGGATTTTTGCCCGGTTTCCACGTTTTGGCCGTTTGGTCCAATGTATCACCCAGATTTTGCCTGATTTGAGCGTAACCGACACACGTGAGACGCTAATCTTGTTTTCCACGTTTTTGGGCAGTTTTCCACGAAGTCGTGGATTTTTGTCCGTTTTCCACTTTTGACCGTTCGGTCCAACATATCGCCCATATTTTGCCTGTTTTGAGCGTAACCGACACACGTGAGACGCTAGTCGTGTTTTCCACGAAGTCGGGCCGTTTTCCACGAAGTCGTGGATTTTTGCCCGGTTTCCACGTTTTGGCCGTTTGGTCCAACGTATCGCCCAGATATTGCCTGTTTTGAGCGTAACCGACACTCGTGAGACGCTAGTCGTGTTTTCCACGATGTCGGGCCGGTTTCCACAAAGTCATGGATTTTTGCCCGGTTTCCATGTTTTGGCCGATCGGTCTAACGTATCTCCCAGATTTTGCCTGTTTTGAGTGTAACCGACACACGTGAGACGCTAGTCTTGTTTTCCATGATGTCGGGCAGTTTTCCACGAAGTCGTGGATTTTTGTCTGGTTTCCACGTTTTGGCCGTTCGGTCCAACGTATTGCCCAGATTTGGCATGTTTTGAGCGTAACCGATACACGTGAGACGATAGTCGTAGATTTTTCCACAAAGTCGTGGATTTTTGCCCGGTTTCCACGTTTTGGCCGTTTGGACCAACGTATCGCCCGGATTTTGCCTGTTTTGAGCGTAACCGACACTCGTGAGACGCTAGTCGTGTTTTCCACGATGTCGGGTCGGTTTCCACAAAGTAGTGGATTTTTGCCCGGTTTCCAACGTTTTGGCCGTTCGGTCCAACGTATCACCCAGATTTTGCCTGTTTTGAGAGTAACCGACACACGTGAGACGCTAGTCTTGTTTTCCACGATGTCGGGCAGTTTTGGCCTGGTTTCCATGTTTTGGCCATTCGGTCCAACGTATCGCCTAGATTTGGCCTATTTTGAGCCTAACCGACACACGTGAGACGCTAGTCGTGTTTTTCACGAAGTCGTGGATTTTTCCCCGGTTTCCACGTTTTGGCCGTTCGGTCCAACGTATCGCCTAGATTTTGCCTATTTTGAGAGTAACCGACACATGTGAGACGCTAGTCGTGTTTTCCACGATGTCGGGCCGTTTTCCACTAAGTCGTGGATTTTTCCCCGGTTGCCACGTTTTGGCTGTTCGGCCCAACGTATCGCCCAGATTTTGCCTGTTTTGAGCGTAACCGACACACGTGAGACGCTAGTCGTGGATTTTTGCCTGGTTTCCACGTTTTGGCCGTTCGGTCCATTGCATGTTTTAAGCGTAACCGACACACATGAGACGCTAGTCTTGTTTTCCACGAAGTCGGGCCGGTTTCCAAGAAGTCGTGGATTTTTGCCCGGTTTCCACCGTTTTGGCCGTTCAGTCCAACGTATCACCCAGATTTTGCCTGTTTCGAGCGTAACCGACACACGTGAGACGCTAGTCTTGTTTTCCACGATATCGGGCAGTTTTGGCCCGGTTTCCACGTTTTGGCCGTTCCGTCCAACGTATCGCCTAGATTTGGCCTGTTTTGAGCGTAACCGACACACGTTAGACGCTAGTCGTGTTTTCCATGAAGTCGTGCATTTTTCCCCGGTTTCCACGTTTTGGCCGTTCGGTCCAACGTATCGCCCAGATTTTGCTTGTTTTGAGCGTAACCAACACTCGTGAGACGCTAGTCGTGTTTTCCACGATGTCGCGCCGGTTTCCACGAAGTCGTGGATTTTTGCCCGGTTTCCACGTTTTGGCCGTTTGGTCCAATGTATCACCCAGATTTTGCCTGATTTGAGCGTAACCGACACACGTGAGACGCTAATCTTGTTTTCCACGTTTTTGGGCAGTTTTCCACGAAGTCGTGGATTTTTGTCCGTTTTCCACTTTTGACCGTTCGGTCCAACATATCGCCCATATTTTGCCTGTTTTGAGCGTAACCGACACACGTGAGACGCTAGTCGTGTTTTCCACGAAGTCGGGCCGTTTTCCACGAAGTCGTGGATTTTTGCCCGGTTTCCACGTTTTGGCCGTTTGGTCCAACGTATCGCCCAGATATTGCCTGTTTTGAGCGTAACCGACACTCGTGAGACGCTAGTCGTGTTTTCCACGATGTCGGGCCGGTTTCCACAAAGTCATGGATTTTTGCCCGGTTTCCATGTTTTGGCCGATCGGTCTAACGTATCTCCCAGATTTTGCCTGTTTTGAGTGTAACCGACACACGTGAGACGCTAGTCTTGTTTTCCATGATGTCGGGCAGTTTTCCACGAAGTCGTGGATTTTTGTCTGGTTTCCACGTTTTGGCCGTTCGGTCCAACGTATTGCCCAGATTTGGCATGTTTTGAGCGTAACCGATACACGTGAGACGATAGTCGTAGATTTTTCCACAAAGTCGTGGATTTTTGCCCGGTTTCCACGTTTTGGCCGTTTGGACCAACGTATCGCCCGGATTTTGCCTGTTTTGAGCGTAACCGACACTCGTGAGACGCTAGTCGTGTTTTCCACGATGTCGGGTCGGTTTCCACAAAGTAGTGGATTTTTGCCCGGTTTCCAACGTTTTGGCCGTTCGGTCCAACGTATCACCCAGATTTTGCCTGTTTTGAGAGTAACCGACACACGTGAGACGCTAGTCTTGTTTTCCACGATGTCGGGCAGTTTTGGCCTGGTTTCCATGTTTTGGCCATTCGGTCCAACGTATCGCCTAGATTTGGCCTATTTTGAGCCTAACCGACACACGTGAGACGCTAGTCGTGTTTTTCACGAAGTCGTGGATTTTTCCCCGGTTTCCACGTTTTGGCCGTTCGGTCCAACGTATCGCCTAGATTTTGCCTATTTTGAGAGTAACCGACACATGTGAGACGCTAGTCGTGTTTTCCACGATGTCGGGCCGTTTTCCACTAAGTCGTGGATTTTTCCCCGGTTGCCACGTTTTGGCTGTTCGGCCCAACGTATCGCCCAGATTTTGCCTGTTTTGAGCGTAACCGACACACGTGAGACGCTAGTCGTGGATTTTTGCCTGGTTTCCACGTTTTGGCCGTTCGGTCCATTGCATGTTTTAAGCGTAACCGACACACATGAGACGCTAGTCTTGTTTTCCACGAAGTCGGGCCGGTTTCCAAGAAGTCGTGGATTTTTGCCCGGTTTCCACCGTTTTGGCCGTTCAGTCCAACGTATCACCCAGATTTTGCCTGTTTCGAGCGTAACCGACACACGTGAGACGCTAGTCTTGTTTTCCACGATATCGGGCAGTTTTGGCCCGGTTTCCACGTTTTGGCCGTTCCGTCCAACGTATCGCCTAGATTTGGCCTGTTTTGAGCGTAACCGACACACGTTAGACGCTAGTCGTGTTTTCCATGAAGTCGTGCATTTTTCCCCGGTTTCCACGTTTTGGCCGTTCGGTCCAACGTATCGCCCAGATTTTGCTTGTTTTGAGCGTAACCAACACTCGTGAGACGCTAGTCGTGTTTTCCACGATGTCGCGCCGGTTTCCACGAAGTCGTGGATTTTTGCCCGGTTTCCACGTTTTGGCCGTTTGGTCCAATGTATCACCCAGATTTTGCCTGATTTGAGCGTAACCGACACACGTGAGACGCTAATCTTGTTTTCCACGTTTTTGGGCAGTTTTCCACGAAGTCGTGGATTTTTGTCCGTTTTCCACGTTTTGACCGTTCGGTCCAACATATCGCCCATATTTTGCCTGTTTTGAGCGTAACCGACACACGTGAGACGCTAGTCGTGTTTTCCACGAAGTCGGGCCGTTTTCCACGAAGTCGTGGATTTTTGCCCGGTTTCCACGTTTTGGCCGTTTGGTCCAACGTATCGCCCAGATATTGCCTGTTTTGAGCGTAACCGACACTCGTGAGACGCTAGTCGTGTTTTCCACGATGTCGGGCCGGTTTCCACAAAGTCATGGATTTTTGCCCGGTTTCCATGTTTTGGCCGATCGGTCTAACGTATCTCCCAGATTTTGCCTGTTTTGAGTGTAACCGACACACGTGAGACGCTAGTCTTGTTTTCCATGATGTCGGGCAGTTTTCCACGAAGTCGTGGATTTTTGTCTGGTTTCCACGTTTTGGCCGTTCGGTCCAACGTATTGCCCAGATTTGGCATGTTTTGAGCGTAACCGATACACGTGAGACGATAGTCGTAGATTTTTCCACAAAGTCGTGGATTTTTGCCCGGTTTCCACGTTTTGGCCGTTTGGACCAACGTATCGCCCGGATTTTGCCTGTTTTGAGCGTAACCGACACTCGTGAGACGCTAGTCGTGTTTTCCACGATGTCGGGTCGGTTTCCACAAAGTCGTGGATTTTTGCCCGGTTTCCACCGTTTTGGCCGTTCGGTCCAACGTATCACCCAGATTTTGCCTGTTTTGAGCGTAACCGACACACGTGAGACGCTAGTCTTGTTTTCCACGATGTCGGGCAGTTTTGGCCTGGTTTCCATGTTTTGGCCATTCGGTCCAACGTATCGCCTAGATTTGGCCTATTTTGAGCGTAACCGACACACGTGAGACGCTAGTCGTGTTTTTCACGAAGTCGTGGATTTTTCCCCGGTTTCCACGTTTTGGCCGTTCGGTCCAACGTATCGCCTAGATTTTGCCTATTTTGAGAGTAACCGACACATGTGAGACGCTAGTCGTGTTTTCCACGATGTCGGGCCGTTTTCCACTAAGTCGTGGATTTTTCCCCGGTTGCCACGTTTTGGCTGTTCGGCCCAACGTATCGCCCAGATTTTGCCTGTTTTGAGCGTAACCGACACACGTGAGACGCTAGTCGTGGATTTTTGCCTGGTTTCCACGTTTTGGCCGTTCGGTCCATTGCATGTTTTAAGCGTAACCGACACACATGAGACGCTAGTCTTGTTTTCCACGAAGTCGGGCCGGTTTCCAAGAAGTCGTGGATTTTTGCCCGGTTTCCACCGTTTTGGCCGTTCAGTCCAACGTATCACCCAGATTTTGCCTGTTTCGAGCGTAACCGACACACGTGAGACGCTAGTCTTGTTTTCCACGATGTCGGGCAGTTTTGGCCCGGTTTCCACGTTTTGGCCGTTCCGTCCAACGTATCGCCTAGATTTGGCCTGTTTTGAGCGTAACCGACACACGTTAGACGCTAGTCGTGTTTTCCATGAAGTCGTGCATTTTTCCCCGGTTTCCACGTTTTGGCCGTTCGGTCCAACGTATCGCCCAGATTTTGCTTGTTTTGAGCGTAACCAACACTCGTGAGACGCTAGTCGTGTTTTCCACGATGTCGCGCCGGTTTCCACGAAGTCGTGGATTTTTGCCCGGTTTCCACGTTTTGGCCGTTTGGTCCAATGTATCACCCAGATTTTGCCTGATTTGAGCCGTAACCGACACACGTGAGACGCTAATCTTGTTTTCCACGTTTTTGGGCAGTTTTCCACGAAGTCGTGGATTTTTGTCCGTTTTCCACTTTTGACCGTTCGGTCCAACATATCGCCCATATTTTGCCTGTTTTGAGCGTAACCGACACACGTGAGACGCTAGTCGTGTTTTCCACGAAGTCGGGCCGTTTTCCACGAAGTCGTGGATTTTTGCCCGGTTTCCACGTTTTGGCCGTTTGGTCCAACGTATCGCCCAGATATTGCCTGTTTTGAGCGTAACCGACACTCGTGAGACGCTAGTCGTGTTTTCCACGATGTCGGGCCGGTTTCCACAAAGTCATGGATTTTTGCCCGGTTTCCATGTTTTGGCCGATCGGTCTAACGTATCTCCCAGATTTTGCCTGTTTTGAGTGTAACCGACACACGTGAGACGCTAGTCTTGTTTTCCATGATGTCGGGCAGTTTTCCACGAAGTCGTGGATTTTTGTCTGGTTTCCACGTTTTGGCCGTTCGGTCCAACGTATTGCCCAGATTTGGCATGTTTTGAGCGTAACCGATACACGTGAGACGATAGTCGTAGATTTTTCCACAAAGTCGTGGATTTTTGCCCGGTTTCCACGTTTTGGCCGTTTGGAACAACGTATCGCCCGGATTTTGCCTGTTTTGAGCGTAACCGACACTCGTGAGACGCTAGTCGTGTTTTCCACGATGTCGGGCCGGTTTCCACAAAGTCGGGGATTTTGCCCGGTTCCACGTTTTGGCCGTTCGGTCCAACGTATCTCCCAGATTTTGCCTGTTTTGAGTGTAACCGACACACGTGAGAGGCTAGTCTTGTTTTCCATGATGTCGGGCAGTTTTCCACGAAGTCGTGGATTTTTGTCTCGTTTTGGCCGTTCGGTCCAACGTATTGCCCAGATTTGGCATGTTTTGAGCGTAACCGATACATGTGAGAGGATAGTCGTAGATTTTTCCACGAAGTCGTGGATTTTTGCCCAGTTTCCACGTTTTGGCCGTTTGGACCAACGTATCGCCCGGATTTCGCCTGTTTTGAGCGTAACCGACACTCGTGAGACGCTAGTCGTGCTTTCCACGTTGTCGGGCCGGTTTCCACAAAGTCGTGGAATTTTGCCCGGTTTCCACCGTTTTGGCCGTTCGGTCCAACGTATCACCCAGATTTTGCCGGTTTTGAGCGTAACCGACACACGTGAGACGCTAGTCTTGTTTTCCACGATGTCGGGCAGTTTTGGCCTGGTTTCCATGTTTTGGCCATTCGGTCCAACGTATCGCCTAGATTTGGTCTATTTTGAGCGTAACCGACACACGTGAGACGCTAGTCGTGTTTTTCACGAAGTCGTGGATTTTTCCCCGGTTTCCACGTTTTGGCCGTTCGGTCCAACGTATCGCCTAGATTTTGCCTATTTTGAGAGTAACCGACACATGTGAGACGCTAGTCGTGTTTTCCACGATGTCGGGCCGTTTTCCACTAAGTCGTGGATTTTTCCCCGGTTGCCACGTTTTGGCTGTTCGGCCCAACGTATCGCCCAGATTTTGCCTGTTTTGAGCGTAACCGACACACGTGACACGCTAGTCGTGGATTTTTGCCTGGTTTCCATGTTTTGGCCGTTCAGTCCATTGCATGTTTGAAGCGTAACCGACACACATGAGACGCTAGTCTTGTTTTCCACGAAGTCGGGCCGTTTTCCACGAAGTCGTGGATTTTTGCCCGGTTTCTATGTTTTGGCCGTTTGGTCCAACGTATCGCCCAGATTTTGCCTGTTTTGAGCGTAACCGACACACGTGAGACGCTAGTCGTGGATTTTGGCCTGGTTTCCACAATTTGGCCGTTCGGTCCAACGTATCGCCTAGATTTTGCCTATTTTGAGAGTAACCGACACATGTGAGACGCTAGTCGTGTTTTCCACGATGTCGGTCCGTTTTCCACTAAGTCGTGGATTTTTCCCCGGTTGCCACGTTTTGGCTGTTCGGCCCAACGTATCGCCTAGATTTTGCCTGTTTTGAGCGTAACCGACACACGTGAGACGCTAGTCGTGGATTTTTGCCTGGTTTCCACGTTTTGGCCGTTCGGTCCATTGCATGTTTTAAGCGTAACCGACACACATGAGACGCTAGTCTTGTTTTCCACGAAGTCGGGCCGGTTTCCAAGAAGTCGTGGATTTTTGCCCGGTTTCCATCGTTTTGCCGTTCAGTCCAACGTATCACCCAGATTTTGCCTGTTTCGAGCGTAACCGACACACGTGAGACGCTAGTCTTGTTTTCCACGATGTCGGGCAGTTTTGGCCCGGTTTCCACGTTTTGGCCGTTCCGTCCAACGTATCGCCTAGATTTGGCCTGTTTTGAGCATAACCGACACACGTTAGACGCTAGTCGTGTTTTCCATGAAGTCGTGCATTTTTCCCCGGTTTCCACGTTTTGGCCGTTCGGTCCAACGTATCGCCCAGATTTTGCTTGTTTTGAGCGTAACCAACACTCGTGAGACGCTAGTCGTGTTTTCCACGATGTCGCGCCGGTTTCCACGAAGTCGTGGATTTTTGCCCGGTTTCCACGTTTTGGCCGTTTGGTCCAATGTATCACCCAGATTTTTCCTGATTTGAGCGTAACCGACACACGTGAGACGCTAATCTTGTTTTCCACGTTTTTGTGCAGTTTTCCACGAAGTCGTGGATTTTTGTCCGTTTTCCACGTTTTGACCGTTCGGTCCAACATATCGCCCATATTTTGCCTGTTTTGAGCGTAACCGACACACGTGAGACGCTAGTCGTGTTTTCCACGAAGTCGGGCCGTTTTCCACGAAGTCGTGGATTTTTGCCCGGTTTCCACGTTTTGGCCGTTTGGTCCAACGTATCGCCCAGATATTGCCTGTTTTGAGCGTAACCGACACTCGTGAGACGCTAGTCGTGTTTTCCACGATGTCGGGCCGGTTTCCACAAAGTCATGGATTTTTGCCCGGTTTCCATGTTTTGGCCGATCGGTCTAACGTATCTCCCAGATTTTGCCTGTTTTGAGTGTAACCGACACACGTGAGACGCTAGTCTTGTTTTCCATGATGTCGGGCAGTTTTCCACGAAGTCGTGGATTTTTGTCTGGTTTCCACGTTTTGGCCGTTCGGTCCAACGTATTGCCCAGATTTGGCATGTTTTGAGCGTAACCGATACACGTGAGACGATAGTCGTAGATTTTTCCACAAAGTCGTGGATTTTTGCCCGGTTTCCACGTTTTGGCCGTTCGGCCCAACGTATCGCCCGGATTTTGCCTGTTTTGAGCGTAACCGACACACGTGAGACGCTAGTCGTGGATTTTTGCCTGGTTTCCACGTTTTGGCCGTTCGGTGCATTGCATGTTTTAAGCGTAACCGACACACATGAGACGCTAGTCTTGTTTTCCACGAAGTCGGGCCGGTTTCCAAGAAGTGGTGGATTTTTGCCCGGTTTCCACCGTTTTGGCCGTTCGGTCCAACGTATCACCCAGATTTTGCCTGTTTTGAGCGTAACCGACACACGTGAGACGCTAATCTTGTTTTCCACGATGTCGGGCAGTTTTGGCCTGGTTTCCATGTTTTGGCCATTCGGTCCAACGTATCGCCTAGATTTGGCCTATTTTGAGCGTAACCGACACACGTGAGACGCTAGTCGTGTTTTTCACGAAGTCGTGGATTTTTCCCCGGTTTCCACGTTTTGGCCGTTCGGTCCAACATATCGCCTAGATTTTGCCTATTTTGAGAGTAACCGACACATGTGAGACGCTAGTCGTGTTTTCCACGATGTCGGGCCGTTTTCCACTAAGTCGTGGATTTTTCCCCGGTTGCCACGTTTTGGCTGTTCGGCCCAACGTATCGCCTAGATTTTGCCTGTTTTGAGCGTAACCGACACACGTGAGACGCTAGTCGTGGATTTTTGCCTGGTTTCCACGTTTTGGCCGTTCGGTCCATTGCATGTTTTAAGCGTAACCGACACACATGAGACGCTAGTCTTGTTTTCCACGAAGTCGGGCCGGTTTCTAAGAAGTCGTGGATTTTTGCCCGGTTTCCATCGTTTTGCCGTTCAGTCCAACGTATCACCCAGATTTTGCCTGTTTCGAGTGTAACCGACACACGTGAGACGCTAGTCTTGTTTTCCACGATGTCGGGCAGTTTTGGCCCGGTTTCCACGTTTTGGCCGTTCCGTCCAACGTATCGCCTAGATTTGGCCTGTTTTGAGCGTAACCGACACACGTTAGACGCTAGTCGTGTTTTCCATGAAGTCGTGCATTTTTCCCCGGTTTCCACGTTTTGGCCGTTCGGTCCAACGTATCGCCCAGATTTTGCTTGTTTTGAGCGTAACCAACACTCGTGAGACGCTAGTCGTGTTTTCCACGATGTCGCGCCGGTTTCCACGAAGTCGTGGATTTTTGCCCGGTTTCCACGTTTTGGCCGTTTGGTCCAATGTATCACCCAGATTTTGCCTGATTTGACCGTAACCGACACACGTGAGACGCTAATCTTGTTTTCCACGTTTTTGGGCAGTTTTCCACGAAATCGTGGATTTTTGTCCGTTTTCCACGTTTTGACCGTTCGGTCCAACATATCGCCCATATTTTGCCTGTTTTGAGCGTAACCGACACACGTGAGACGCTAGTCGTGTTTTCCACGAAGTCGGGCCGTTTTCCATGAAGTCGTGGATTTTTGCCCGGTTTCCACGTTTTGGCCGTTTGGTCCAACGTATCACCCAGATTTTGCCTGTTTCGAGCATAACCGACACACGTGAGACGCTAGTCTTGTTTTCCACGATGTCGGGCCGGTTTCCACAAAGTCATGGATTTTTGCCCGGTTTCCATGTTTTGGCCGATCGGTCCAACGTATCTCCCAGATTTTGCCTGTTTTGAGTGTAACCGACACACGTGAGAGGCTAGTCTTATTTTCCATGATGTCGGGCAGTTTTCCACGAAGTCGTGGATTTTTGTCTGGTTTCCACGTTTTGGCCGTTCGGTCCAACGTATTGCCCAGATTTGGCATGTTTTAAGCGTAACCGACACACATGAGACGCTAGTCTTGTTTTCCACGAAGTCGGGCCGGTTTCCAAGAAGTCGTGGATTTTTGCCCGGTTTCCATCGTTTTGCCGTTCAGTCCAACGTATCACCCAGATTTTGCCTGTTTCGAGCGTAACCGACACACGTGAGACGCTAGTCTTGTTTTCCACGATGTCGGGCAGTTTTGGCCCGGTTTCCACGTTTTGGCCGTTCCGTCCAACGTATCGCCTAGATTTGGCCTGTTTTGAGCATAACCGACACACGTTAGACGCTAGTCGTGTTTTCCATGAAGTCGTGCATTTTTCCCCGGTTTCCACGTTTTGGCCGTTCGGTCCAACGTATCGCCCAGATTTTGCTTGTTTTGAGCGTAACCAACACTCGTGAGACGCTAGTCGTGTTTTCCACGATGTCGCGCCGGTTTCCACGAAGTCGTGGATTTTTGCCCGGTTTCCATGTTTTGGCCGTTTGGTCCAATGTATCACCCAGATTTTTCCTGATTTGAGCGTAACCGACACACGTGAGACGCTAATCTTGTTTTCCACGTTTTTGTGCAGTTTTCCACGAAGTCGTGGATTTTTGTCCGTTTTCCACGTTTTGACCGTTCGGTCCAACATATCGCCCATATTTTGCCTGTTTTGAGCGTAACCGACACACGTGAGACGCTAGTCGTGTTTTCCACGAAGTCGGGCCGTTTTCCACGAAGTCGTGGATTTTTGCCCGGTTTCCACGTTTTGGCCGTTTGGTCCAACGTATCGCCCAGATATTGCCTGTTTTGAGCGTAACCGACACTCGTGAGACGCTAGTCGTGTTTTCCACGATGTCGGGCCGGTTTCCACAAAGTCATGGATTTTTGCCCGGTTTCCATGTTTTGGCCGATCGGTCTAACGTATCTCCCAGATTTTGCCTGTTTTGAGTGTAACCGACACACGTGAGACGCTAGTCTTGTTTTCCATGATGTCGGGCAGTTTTCCACGAAGTCCTGGATTTTTGTCTGGTTTCCACGTTTTGGCCGTTCGGTCCAACGTATTGCCCAGATTTGGCATGTTTTGAGCGTAACCGATACACGTGAGACGATAGTCGTAGATTTTTCCACAAAGTCGTGGATTTTTGCCCGGTTTCCACGTTTTGGCCGTTCGGCCCAACGTATCGCCCGGATTTTGCCTGTTTTGAGCGTAACCGACACACGTGAGACGCTAGTCGTGGATTTTTGCCTGGTTTCCACGTTTTGGCCGTTCGGTGCATTGCATGTTTTAAGCGTAACCGACACACATGAGACGCTAGTCTTGTTTTCCACGAAGTCGGGCCGGTTTCCAAGAAGTGGTGGATTTTTGCCCGGTTTCCACCGTTTTGGCCGTTCGGTCCAACGTATCACCCAGATTTTGCCTGTTTTGAGCGTAACCGACACACGTGAGACGCTAATCTTGTTTTCCACGATGTCGGGCAGTTTTGGCCTGGTTTCCATGTTTTGGCCATTCGGTCCAACGTATCGCCTAGATTTGGCCTATTTTGAGCGTAACCGACACACGTGAGACGCTAGTCGTGTTTTTCACGAAGTCGTGGATTTTTCCCCGGTTTCCACGTTTTGGCCGTTCGGTCCAACATATCGCCTAGATTTTGCCTATTTTGAGAGTAACCGACACATGTGAGACGCTAGTCGTGTTTTCCACGATGTCGGGCCGTTTTCCACTAAGTCGTGGATTTTTCCCCGGTTGCCACGTTTTGGCTGTTCGGCCCAACGTATCGCCTAGATTTTGCCTGTTTTGAGCGTAACCGACACACGTGAGACGCTAGTCGTGGATTTTTGCCTGGTTTCCACGTTTTGGCCGTTCGGTCCATTGCATGTTTTAAGCGTAACCGACACACATGAGACGCTAGTCTTGTTTTCCACGAAGTCGGGCCGGTTTCTAAGAAGTCGTGGATTTTTGCCCGGTTTCCATCGTTTTGCCGTTCAGTCCAACGTATCACCCAGATTTTGCCTGTTTCGAGTGTAACCGACACACGTGAGACGCTAGTCTTGTTTTCCACGATGTCGGGCAGTTTTGGCCCGGTTTCCACGTTTTGGCCGTTCCGTCCAACGTATCGCCTAGATTTGGCCTGTTTTGAGCGTAACCGACACACGTTAGACGCTAGTCGTGTTTTCCATGAAGTCGTGCATTTTTCCCCGGTTTCCACGTTTTGGCCGTTCGGTCCAACGTATCGCCCAGATTTTGCTTGTTTTGAGCGTAACCAACACTCGTGAGACGCTAGTCGTGTTTTCCACGATGTCGCGCCGGTTTCCACGAAGTCGTGGATTTTTGCCCGGTTTCCACGTTTTGGCCGTTTGGTCCAATGTATCACCCAGATTTTGCCTGATTTGACCGTAACCGACACACGTGAGACGCTAATCTTGTTTTCCACGTTTTTGGGCAGTTTTCCACGAAAGTCGTGGATTTTTGTCCGTTTTCCACGTTTTGACCGTTCGGTCCAACATATCGCCCATATTTTGCCTGTTTTGAGCGTAACCGACACACGTGAGACGCTAGTCGTGTTTTCCACGAAGTCGGGCCGTTTTCCATGAAGTCGTGGATTTTTGCCCGGTTTCCACGTTTTGGCCGTTTGGTCCAACGTATCGCCCAGATTTTGCCTGTTTCGAGCATAACCGACACACGTGAGACGCTAGTCTTGTTTTCCACGATGTCGGGCCGGTTTCCACAAAGTCATGGATTTTTGCCCGGTTTCCATGTTTTGGCCGATCGGTCCAACGTATCTCCCAGATTTTGCCTGTTTTGAGTGTAACCGACACACGTGAGAGGCTAGTCTTATTTTCCATGATGTCGGGCAGTTTTCCACGAAGTCGTGGATTTTTGTCTGGTTTCCACGTTTTGGCCGTTCGGTCCAACGTATTGCCCAGATTTGGCATGTTTTGAGCGTAACCGATACACGTGAGAGGATAGTCGTAGATTTTTCCACGAAGTCGTGGATTTTTGCCCAGTTTCCACGTTTTGGCCGTTTGGACCAACGTATCGCCCGGATTTCGCCTGTTTTGAGCGTAACCGACACTCGTGAGACGCTAGTCGTGTTTTCCACGATGTCGGGCCGGTTTCCACAAAGTCGTGGAATTTTGCCCGGTTTCCACCGTTTTGGCCGTTCGGTCCAACGTATCACCCAGATTTTGCCTGTTTTGAGCGTAACCGACACACGTGAGACGCTAGTCCTGTTTTCCACGATGTCGGGCAGTTTTGGCCTGGTTTCCATGTTTTGGCCGTTCGGTCCAACGTATCGCCTAGATTTGGTCTATTTTGAGCGTAACCGACACACGTGAGACGCTAGTCTTGTTTTTCACGAAGTCGTGGATTTTTCCCCGGTTTCCACGTTTTGGCCGTTCGGTCCAACGTATCGCCTAGATTTTGCCTATTTTGAGAGTAACCGACACATGTGAGACGCTAGTCGTGTTTTCCACGATGTCGGGCCGTTTTCCACTAAGTCGTGGATTTTTCCCCGGTTGCCACGTTTTGGCTGTTCGGCCCAACGTATCGCCCAGATTTTGCCTGTTTTGAGCGTAACCAACACACGTGAGACGCTAGTCGTGGATTTTTGCCTGGTTTCCACGTTTTGGCCGTTCGGTCCATTGCATGTTTTAAGCGTAACCGACACACATGAGACGCTAGTCTTGTTTTCCACGAAGTCGGACCGTTTTCCACGAAGTCGTGGATTTTTGCCCGGTTTCCATCGTTTTGGCCGTTCAGTCCAACGTATCACCCAGATTTTGCCTGTTTCGAGCGTAACCGACACACGTGAGACGCTAGTCTTGTTTTCCACGATGTCGGGCCGGTTTCCACAAAGTCATGGATTTTTGCCCGGTTTCCATGTTTTGGCCGATCGGTCCAACGTATCTCCCAGATTTTGCCTGTTTTGAGTGTAACCGACACACGTGAGATGCTAGTCTTGTTTTCCATGATGTCGGGCAGTTTTCCACGAAGTCGTGGATTTTTGTCTTCCACGTTTTGGCCGTTCGGTCCAACATATTGCCCAGATTTGGCATGTTTTGAGCGTAACCGATACACGTGAGACGATAGTCGTAGATTTTTCCACAAAGTCGTGGATTTTTGCTCAGTTTCCACGTTTTGGCCGTTTGGACCAACGTATCGCCCGGATTTCGCCTGTTTTGAGCGTAACCGACACTCGTGAGACGCTAATCGTGTTTTCCACGATGTCGGGCCGGTTTCCACAAAGTCGTGGAATTTTGCCCGGTTTCCACCGTTTTGGCCGTTCGGTCAAACGTATCACCCAGATTTTGCCTGTTTTGAGCGTACCCGACACACGTGAGACGCTAGTCTTGTTTTCCACGATGTCGGGCAGTTTTGGCCTGGTTTCCATGTTTTGGCCATTCGGTCCAACGTATCGCCTAGATTTGGCCTATTTTGAGCGTAACCGACACACGTGAGACGCTAGTCGTGTTTTTCACGAAGTCGTGGATTTTTTCCCCCGGTTTCCACGTTTTGGCCGTTCGGTCCAACGTATCGCCTAGATTTTGCCTATTTTGAGAGTAACCGACACATGTGAGACGCTAGTCGTGTTTTCCAGGATGTCGGGCCGTTTTCCACTAAGTCGTGGATTTTTCCCCGGTTGCCACGTATTGGCTGTTCGGCCCAACGTATCGCCCACATTTTGCCTGTTTTGAGCGTAACCGACACACGTGAGACGCTAGTCGTGGATTTTTGCCTGGTTTCCACGTTTTGGCCGTTCGGTCCATTGCATGTTTTAAGCGTAACCGACACACATGAGACGCTAGTCTTGTTTTCCACGAAGTCGGGCCGTTTTCCACGAAGTCGTGGATTTTTGCCCGGTTTCTATGTTTTGGCCGTTTGGTCCAACGTATCGCCCAGATTTTGCCTGATTTGAGCGTAACCGACACTCGTGAGACGCTAGTCATGTTTTCCACGATGTCGGGCCGGTTTCCACTAAGTCATGGATTTTTGCCCGGTTTCCATGTTTTGGCCGATCGGTCCAACGTATCTCCCAGATTTTGCCTGTTTGGAGTGTAACCGACACAC
>CAJUXJ010001581.1:37500-50000 GCA_910589775.1 Avena eriantha
GCCGGGACGGGGAATTGGAGGAGATCATCGCCATCATCATCACCATCGCTTCTCCATCGACCATCCCTGTTTCCCCCATCTATGAGTGAGTAATCCCCCGCTGTAGGCTATGGGGATGGTAGGGATTGGATGTGATTGTTCATGTAATGGCATTAGATTGTTAGGGCATAGTGCCTAGTATCTCTATTAGTGCTTTATGACTTTGTTGCATCTTTGTTGTGCTTAATGCTTGTCACTAGGGCCCGAGTGCCATGATTTCAGATCTGAACTTATTATTGATTCATCATGATAGTATTGTTTTGGGTCTTATCTACAAGTTGTTTACACACGTCGTTGTTCGGAACCTATGGTACCGAAGTGATAGAAATCGGGGTAGCCAGAAGGGAAAGGCTTTTGATGTGAGGATCACATGTGTTCACGGAGTGTTAATGCTTTGCTCCGGTGCTTTATTAAAAGGAGCACCTTAATTGCCAGTAGTTCCCTAGAGGCCCCGCTGCAAACGGGCTGGCAGGACAAAAGATGTTGTGCAAGTTCTCATTGCGAGCACGTATGACTATATATGGAACACATGACGAGGATTGTCTAGTACTTGGGTGCTTTATCTTATTTATCTGCAATTGCCCTATGTTCTGATTGCTATGTGAATTGTCTTGTCCATGCAACGCCCATCCATCCATCCCTTTGCCTACCGCACTCGAATCCCACTATTTACTGCTTTTGTTACTACTGTCTTTGTTTTGCTGCTACTGTTACTTTACTATTCCTACTACAAAACTGTTGCTACTCATAAACTGCTGTGAGCAAGATTGTTTCCATGTGCAGCTGAATTGACAACTCAGTTGTTAAGGCTGATAAGTATTCTTTGGCTCCCCTTCTGTCGAATCAATAAATTGGGTTTCACTTCCCTCGAAAATACTGCGATACACCCCCTATACTTGTGGGTCATCAAGACTATTTTCTGGCGCCGTTGCCAGGGAGCATAGCTTTATTTATCAAGTTCACTTGGATTCTCTATTGTTCGCTGCTTTCGATCCATCATGGGTAAGTCTCGTGATGGCAAGGTTCCTATTTACCATCCACTTCAAGAAGAGGTACGGTTCTGAACACCTCTAGTGCTCTTGATTCACCGTCTGTTCTGAGTAGTTCCTTACACCACCACATACACATGCTACACACACTGCTACTACTGCTGAATCTGAAACTTCTGATGCTGCTTCTATTGTGCTTGATAAGAGTGGATCATTAGGTCCTTTCCTAGATGCTATGATTGCTAGAACTATAGTTGGAAATACCGAAACTCCTAATGAGCACACTGCTACACCTGTTAGCTCACCTAAGTCTAGTGAGAGTTATGATGCTCAAGAAGATTATGTTGAGATGACTGATTAGTTTATTGAAGAATGTAGGAACACCCATGATAGGAGCGCTGCTAAGAATCTCCTTGAGAGGCGTACTATTAGACCCAAATTATCTCCTGCTGCTAAGTTTGATGCTTCTCCTGTAAACATTATAGATGAAGACTATGATTTCTCTCTCGATCTAACCTACATAGCTATTGTCGAGAAAGAACCTTTTGGCGGGACTAAGAATGAAAGTGCGGTAGCACATATGAATGAACTTTCTACCATGAGTGGCTCGTTTTCTGATGATATTAAAATGCGTACTTACTTTGTTGCTAAGATTTTCCCTTTTTCACTGAAAGGAGAAGCTAAAACTTTGTTTGATAATTTACCTCTTGGATCTATTGATAGCCCTGAGTGCTTGTTTAATACTTTCCTGTAGAAATATTTTCCTCCTAGTGCTAGACATGCTGTTTTGCAAGAACTTTTTGATTTAAAACAGGGAGAAAAAGAGGTATTGCCCGAATCTTGGGCAAGGTTTTGTGCTTTGATTCATGCATAGGCTAGAAGTCCATTACCTAAGAATGAACTACTTGATATATTTTATAATGGACTAACCGAAGAATCTAGGACATACCTAGATAGTTGTGCTGATTGTGTTTTCAGGAATAGGACTCCCAAGGAAGCTGAGGAATTAATGGCTAAAATAAGCAAGAATTATGAAGATTGGACTCCTCCTAAACAAGTTACACCTGAAGTAATTGTGCCTGAACCATCTATTCCTGTGCCTATTCCAACATCAAAGAAGAGGGGAGTTTTTGAATTAAATGATGAAGTGATGAAGGAAGCTAAGAAATGTCTTAAGGAGAAGGGAATAAAAGCTGCAGATTTCAAGAATTTACCTCCTATAGAAGAATTATGTAAGCCTATTCCCTATTCACCCACTATTGAGGTACACTCTCTCCAACACTTTGATGAAGGTGATATCCCTTACTTGAAACCTCCTGATCAATGCTTGGAAGAATTGGATATCTTTATTGTTAAGCAAGATAACTTTAATAAAAGGGTGCAAAATCATCTAATGGAAAACACTAGAGCAATTGTTGAGTTGAAAGATATTGTGGAAAGAACCTCTAATGATGTTAAAATGATTGTTAAACACTTTCAAATGGTTCAAACTCAAATAGATCAAACTTTCAAACACTTGCTAGTTAATGCTGCTAAAGAAAAACATGCTTATGAAATTAGAACTAGAAGTGGTGCTGCTACCCAGGATCCTCTATATCCTGAGGGGCATCCCAAAATGATTGAGCAGGATTCTCAACAAGCTGAAAATAGTGGTTCTACTCGTAAGAAAAGGAAAAAAAAACATAAAACTGTTGTAGAACCCTCTGAACCTGCTATAGATCCTAATAGTATATCTATCTCTGATGCTGAAACTGAAAGTGGTAATGAAGAAAATGAAGTTCCAAATGAAGAAAAAGTTGAAGAAGAACCTGAAAACCACACTAAGACTACTAAATACACCAAAGAAGATTTTATTGCTAAGAAACATGGTAGTGAGAAGGAACCTTGGGTCCAAAAACCTATGCCTTTCCCTGATAAGAAACACAAGTCAAAAGAAGATGAACACTATAATAAGTTTTGTGAGTGGATGAAACCTTTATTCTTGCAAATTCCTTTGACTGATGCTATTAAATTGCCTCCTTATTCAAAGTATATGAAGGACATTGTCTCGAATAAAAGGAAGATCCCTAATGAAGAAATCTCTACTTTGCTTGCTAATTATTCCTTCAATGGTAAGGTTCCTAAGAGACTTGGAGACCCAGGGATTCCAACTATCCCTTGCTCTATTAAGAACAGTTATGTTAGAACTGCTTTGTGTGATTTGGGAGATGGAGTTAGTGTTATGCCTTTCTCTCTCTATAAGAGGCTTCAACTTGAAAAATTGATACCAACTGGTATATCTTCGCAAATGGCTGATAAGTCTACGACTATTCATGTGGGTATATGTGAGGATGTACCTGTCCAGGTGGCTCATAATTGCTTGATATTAACTGATTTTGTTGTGCTTGAAATGCCTGAAGATGATAATATATCTATTATTCTTGGGAGACCTTTTCTTAATACTACAGGAGCTGTTATTAATTGTAATCAAGGAAAGGTGACCTTCAATGTCAATGACAAGGAACATACTGTCTATTTCCCCAAGAAGATTGAAAGGACTTATGGTTTAAATTCAATTGAACATGTGGAAGGCATTCAAGTTGGAGAAATATATTGTCCCATACCAAAAGAAAAATTTGAAACTATTATGATTGGGACCATTGCTATCAAGGTTGAGGTAACATAATCATTAGTGGAATACAAAGTTTTGTCTCATATGCAATTGTTTTGGTAGCAAGACTTGATCAACCTTGCTAACAAAAGGATTCCATTGAACAAAACAATGTTTTCATTATGATTATCTCCGCTTATTTCTATCCTTTACTTTTTAGTTTTTGCTTTCGTTTAGTTTCCTTTGTGTTGTTAGTTTGCTTGCATGCTAGAACTTCTGTAGTTCTAGCCTTGTGTTTGTCCTTGCATCATGTTTCCAAAAATAAAAAAATCTGTCTGTCAGAAAAATCATTCTTCTATTTCTGAAAAATGCCCAAAAATAAAGTGTCTCGAAAAACTCCAGAAAATTCAAATTAAATTTTTACGTGAAAAAAGGGGCAGAGGAGTACCTGGTAGGTACCAGGGGGGCCCACCAGGTTGGCACACCATGTGGTGGCGCGGCCAGCCCTGGGTGGCGCCATGCCCTGGTGTGGGCCACCCCTGGCCCCCCACTACCTCTCTCTCCTGCCACTTTGTTCTCTCTCCCGAGTAAGCTCCAGTTCATAGCTCGAAATCGCGTTCTCTCTGTGCTTGCCCTCGATTTCTTCAATCTCTTTGCCCAGCCCATCTTTCTTGCTGAAATTTGGAGCAATTGTTCCTTGGTATGTGACTCCTCCCCTTGTCCAAGTAGATTTGTGTTTAGTGGATTGTATGTTGAGTATTTTGCTGCTGTAGGTTACTGGTTTTGAGGGCTTGTAAGCTTGTTTGATGCTTAGAGATATAGTTTTGATGCATGTTTAGGCCTCTTGCTAGTCCCTGTGAGTAGAATCCTTCATTATATTTACTTTGCAATCACTTGTTTAATAGGTGTTTAAATTTCAGAATACCAAGCATGAACAACCACACTTTTGGAGAGATATTTGAGAGTGATGCACCTAGGAGGACAAGGCCCTCAAGAACAGCCTCTCAAGCTAGGCCATCATACAATGAAGACCTCATTGCATCACGTATTGGCAGTGAAAGAGATGATGGAGATGCTCACCCATCCTCTTTCCCTTGTTTTACTTTCTTGCAAGCTGCAGGTATTCTTGATGATTTATTGCTACATATTGAGAGGGTTGGCTTGACCTCTTATATGCAAGATGAGAGCGCACAATACGCTCTGCTCACCAAAACTTTTGTTGAGAGCTTCTCATTTTCTAACACATCCTATCATTCTACTGTCTCATTTAAGATCTATGATATGCCCTTCACCATGCCTTTGGAGAGATTTTGCAGTATTGTAGGTGTGCATACGGCAGGGACCGTGAAGAAAATTCAAAGGCGGCCCGCTGATTTGTTGGAGCTTTACCGAGGGGTGACCAACGATGATGACCGCGTAGCGCAGCGCAGAAAGATAAGAAATATCCAACTCCCTGCTCTTAGATACTTTGCATAGTACCTTGCCACTAGTGTACTAGGTAGGGAGAACACTAGTAATATCTCCAACTATCACTTAGCTTTCCTTGCTGCTGCGCTCAACAATGATACTCGGTACAATCTTGGCTCTCTTATTGCTCGCCGCCTAGCTGCTAGGGGACCTATCCATGGGGGCATCATTGCCTCACGTGTAGCTGATGCATTTGATCTTTCTGTGGCTCCTGATGATGTTATGCTAGCACCACAGAGGCTCGACCTTGTTGCCATGAAAACTCATCACTTCGTCACTACAACCTCTGATTTGAACAATCTAGTATATAGGATGCTTTTCACTGACGGGGATGAAAGGGAGATCCTTTTGCCCCAGCCTGCTTTGTTCAGTGTTGACAGGAGACCGTGGTCGCGCTCCAAGGAGGAGGTGGACGAGCAGCTTCGCTTGTTGGGTTTCCACGAGCAGCACCAGGAGAATGTGCCCTCCTATGATTATTCCGCACATTACGAAGGGATGTACTCTGGCTCGCACCAGGACGAGGGTACCTCCTCGTCGTACCCCGGTGACACTTCATCTTGGCCAGCCTGGGATTGATACCCACTTAGGCCAAAAGCCTAAGCTTGGGGGGAGGTACGCCGACACCGCACTCATCTCCATATCATGTTGCGTCGGTTCTTTGTATATTCATGTTTTCGTTCTCTTTCTAGTTTTTGTTCTTCTTTGCTTTTGCTTTCTAAAAACACAAAAAGACCAAAAATATTTTTGTTGTTTCTCTTTGGTTTGCTTCTTCTTTTTGCTTTGGTTTGCTATTTCCTTTTTGCTTGGTTTCAACTATTTGAAAAACCCAAAAAGATTTTGCTTTGGTTGTTTTTCTCTTTTGGTTCTTGTTTAAAAAAACGAAAACACCAAAAATATTTGTTGTTCTTCTTTGGTTTTTGCGAGTTGGCTACAGGGTTCGGCAGTTCTCAGTGGATTATTGGTTTCATATTATTATTCAAGCCACACAAGTGAAGAGCAGTAATGAGGATCAATGACAACTTGAGGCGTGGTAAGAGGCTGGTAACGAACTCTATTTGTCTTCATTTTTGTACATATACTCATCATTGTGAGCTTGCTTAGTCCGTTCATGTAGAGTGTATGTTTTCTTTGGATGCTTAGTAGTTCTTACTTTCTTGTGATTAGCTCCAGCTCGGTAATAGTTTGTAGCATGTCTCATGAATGTTTGCTTGCATTACTCTATTCATAAATTGGTATGATACTGTGGTATCCTCCTCTGAATGTTTCATTTGATCGACTTGGCACATGCTCACGCATGCACATGACTGTAATAATCAGTTAAGCCTTGACGAATTATTTTGCCTTGAGGATCTTGAATCATTTTCATGCCATGAGTAGTCTTGTTTTGTTGTAAGCATGTTAATGACAGCTATTGCTCTCTCTTTTGTTGCTCCCTTACTATTGCTAGCCTTCATTTCCACTGAGTGCTTTACTCATGTTTCCAACTCCCTAAACCAAATATTTCCAAAGTGTCCACCATACCTACCCATTAGCATCATTTGCTACTTCCGTGCATATTCAATATGCCTTGTTTTCTTCCGAATAAAATGTTTGCTTGTTATGAGAACGTTAGTTAGCAAAGCTCTCACGAACTTGATGGCACGCTTTATTTTCTTGCACTTAATAAACCTGAACCATTGCGTCCTTCTTTGTTGTGCATATGCTTGCGCTTTATGAGTTGAAGTTAGAGAACCATGTATCATGGGGACCGCTTTCAGCGCTTCATAGGTACTTTGTACTTAGTTGATATCATGTTCTTTTGCTTATGGATCCTGGCGGTGTGAAATAAAAGTGGAACTTGTAAGATCATGGAGTTTGTATGTATGTTGGAGAAACGCCTGGGCCGCCAGCCTAAGCCATGCCTAATCATGGTGGAAACTTGAAGCATAACCATAATGAGCATTCTATGAAGCATCCTCAATAAAAATCTATGCACATATTAAATAAAAAGATCGCTGAGATGCTCATTGTCTGCTTGCCTTGTATTTTGATTATGGGATAGCTCCCGTGTCATGTGCAAGGGGTACCCCGTTGGCGGTTCTCTATGATATGTATATACTTACAATGACAAGAGCTTATTTGTGACTGAAGTTGAGTAGCATGAGGATCGGTCTTCGTAAGTAAGGGGCATGAGACTTCAATTTATAACTTGTCAAGCATATCCTCTTAGTTGTGTCACTTTCACTTTAACCACATTAAAGATTCTTATGATAGGGGCAATGAGAGCTCAAAGCTAACGAGTACCATACTTTCAGCATTTGGAAGCCTTTATGTTTGTCATTCTTGAGAGCATAGTTGTCATTCTTTATGTTTGTTTCATTACTTGATTATTCATGTTATGACTTTGATGCTTGTATCCTTGATATCTTTACTTGTAGTCATCATTTGAACTTCAGAGGTGCCCTTACATTCATAATCAAAGGCAAGCGAGATACCACCCTATCATACCTTTCTATGAGCATTGTAATGTTGCTTATGTTCGTGCTTTATGCTACTTATTATTCTTGAGTTGGAATCTCTTCATAGCTTGCAATGACTATTGAGTAAACTCAGTTGCATACTCTTTATTATGAATTGTCTAAGTAGTTGACCACATTGCTGAGATTATTTACATCATATTAAGCAAATGTGTTCGTGAAAGTTCTTTTATCGCACTCAGTTTTCAATTGAATTGCTTGAGGACAAGCAATAAGCTAAGCTTGGGGGGAGTTGATACGTCCAAAACGTATCCACTTTCCCGAACACTTTTGATGTTGTTTCTCCTCTATACTTGTGTGATTTGGATGCAACTAATGCGAATTAACGCTGTTTTCAGCAGAATTGCCTTGGTGTCTACTTTTTGTGCAGAAAATCAACTATCAGGAAAAATCCCGGAAAATATGCCAAAAATCCTATTTCACCCGAAGAATCCAGGAGCCAGAATACGAGACGGAGAGGAGCCCTGGGGTGGCCACACCACCTGGTGGCGCGGGCCAGGCCAGGCCGCGCCAGGGGGTGGTGTGGGCCCCCCAGGCACCCCCTCGGCCTCTCTCTGCGCCTATAAGGAGTCTTTTGACCTAAAAACTTCGGGGAGGTTCGACGTTTTTCCAGAAGGAGTTCCGCTCCGCCGCCACCACCAGACTCCACGAAACAGCACCAGAAACTCCGTTCAGGCACCCTGCCGGGACGGGGAATTGGAGGAGATCATCGCCAGCATCATCACCATCGCTTCTCCATCGACCATCCATGTTTCCCCCATCTATGAGTGAGTAATCCCCCGCTGTAGGCTATGGGGATGGTAGGGATTGGATGAGATCGTTCATGTAATGGCATCAGATTGTTAGGGCATAGTGCCTAGTATCTCTATTAGTGCTTTATGACTTTGTTGTGCTTAATGCTTGTCACTAGGGCCCGAGTGCCATGATTTGAGATCTGAACTTATTATTGATTCATCATGATAGTATTGTTTTGGGTTTTATCTACAAGTTGTTTACACACGTCGTTGTCCGGAACCTATGGTCCCAAAGTGACAGAAATCGGGGTAGCCGGAAGGGAAAGGCTTTTATGTGAGGATCACATGTGTTCACGGAGTGTTAATGCTTTGCTCCGGTGCTTTATTAAAAGGAGCACCTTAATTTCCAGTAGTTCCCTAGAGGCCCCGCTGCAAACGGGCTGGCAGGACAAAAGATGTTGTGCAAGTTCTCATTGCGAGCACGTATGACTATATATGGAACACATGCCTAGGACTGTCTAGTACTTGGGTGCTTTATCTTATTTATCTGCAATTGCCCTATGTTCTGATTGCTATGTGAATTGTCTTGTCCATGCAACGCCCGTCCATCCATCCCTATGCCTACCACACTCGAATCCCACTGTTTACTGCTTTTGTTACTACTGTCTTTGTTTTGCTGCTACTGTTACTTTACTATTCCTACTACAAAACTATTGCTACTGATAAACTGCTGTGAGCAAGATTGTTTCCAGGTGTAGCTGAATTGACAACTCAGTTGTTAAGGCTAATAAGTATTCTTTGGCTCCCCTTGTGTCGAATCAATAAATTGGGTTTCACTTCCCTCGAAAATACTGCGATACACCCCCTATACTTGTGGGTCATCATCCAGCATCGGTAGCAATCCGCCATTGCAGGCAGACAACGGCCGAGCCGGTTGTCGCAATTGAGCGGGCTAAGCTTTCCTTCTCCTACTAGCATCGGTCCAGCCTGTTGCGTATCCTACCACTAACTGTGGAGAGGTAGAGGCAACAACCCGTTCTACAACACGTTCTGATCCAGATAGCTTCTGTGTCGGTTCTAGGCACTAAAAGGGCCATGAGCCTTTATCGTGAGCAGCATCTGAAACCAGCAGCGATAGCGAGGCTTCCTTGATAGCACCGAGCACAAAACATGCTAGCACAATGAGGAAACGCCGCAAGCGCCATTAGGCCACAGCGGTACACCCGAAGGTGTCCGCCGCGAGGCAAACATGTATGAAGCACCACTTCCCGTAGGTAGGGTACATGCGCGCAAGCACTTGAAAGGCAACAGTAACATAAGCCACACAAATGATGGGACACGTCATCGGTAGTCGGCCGCACGAGGACGGGGGATCTACCAACAGACACGAGTCCAAAGCTACTCATGCGCTCGTGTAGCCACAGCAGTCTAGCCTACCAAGCCTCCTCCCATGCATAGCACGGGAGAATCGCTTGCACGAAGGCGTCCTGAGTGGCCACAGCGTGCGGGTGTTACATTGGCAACAATTACCGTCACTGGGGATACGCTCCCCTTCCCCAACTAGCATAGGTCCAGCGTGTTGTGTATCCTACGACAGACTGTGGGGAGAAGGCAACACCCCGTTCTATGACACTTTCTAATCCGGAGAGCTTTCTCTGAAGGGACTCGGGGCTACGCTCTCCTTCTCCTACTAGCATCGGTCCAGCGTGTTGCGTATCCTACCACAGACTGTGGAGAGAAGGAAACACCCTATTCTACGACACTTTCTGATACGGAGACCTTTCTCTGAAGGGACTCGGGGCTACACTCTCCTTCCCCTACTAGCATCGGTCCAGTGTGTTGTATCCTACCACAGACTGTGGAGAGAAGGCAACACCCCGTTCTACAACACTTTTTGATACGGAGAGCTTTCTCTGAAGGGACTCGGCTCGAACATCTAAACACTGACTGTCCACCTGGATTGACCGGGGAGAAGTTGCCCATATGGAAGACGAAAAACGTAACACAACAATCACCTTTTGGGGAATCATGCCGACTGGGAACATTTACGCGACCGGGAAACGACTCCACGACGTCCTAGATGTAGGCAGAGAAACACGTTCAACGTGGCGGAGCGCAAATCGTCTATCGTCACGAGGCAAATAAACCGAACTCCTGCTGATCCTCGTACGGATACGTTAAACCAGATTTTTCGATAATACAGGGCCAGGGACGCTTTCTGACATGAGCCGCCACGCTCTGGCTAGAGTCTGTGTGGAATGGGTCGAAATCTTACTCAAAACGACGTGTTTTTGCCCATAAAACACGCCCCACCCAACTCCCCACAGACCCGGGGGGTACGCCACCTCCCCCCTACTATACGTGGGGAACGCACCCCCCCTTGGACCCCTGCCCTTCAGCTTGTGAAGGAGGGGTACACTGTCTGTCGCGGCAGAGAAAAGGGCCATTTCTCTGCAGCGGCAGAACTTCCTGCATGGGTTTTGCCCGGATCCAACGTATCGCCCAGATTTTGCCTGTTTTGAGCGTAACCGACACACGTGAGATGCTAGTCGTGTTTTCCACGAAGTCGTCGATTTTTGCGCGGTTTCCATGTTTTGGCCGTTTGGTCCAACGTATCGCCCAGATTTTGCCTGTTTTGAGTGTAACCGACACTCGTGAGAGGCTAGTCGTGTTTTCCACGGTGTCGTGCCGGTTTCAATGAAGTCGTGGATTTTTGCCCGGTTTCCATGTTTTGGCCGTTCGGTCCAACGTGTCGCTCAGATTTTGCCTGTTTTGAGCGTAACCGACACACGTGAGACACTAGTCTTGTTTTCCACTATGTCGGGCAGTTTTCCACGAAGTCGTGGATTTTTGTCCGGTTTCCATGTTTTGGCCGTTCGGTCCAACGTATTGCCCAGATTTGGCCTGTTTTGAGCGTAACCGACACACGTGAGACGATAGTCGTAGATTTTTCCACAAAGTCGTGGATTTTTCTCCGGTTTCCACGTTTTGGCCGTTTGGTCCAACGTATCGTCCAGATTTTGCCTGTTTTGAGCGTAACCGACACTCGTGAGACGCTAGTCGTGTTTTCCACGATGTCGGGCCGGTTTCCACGAAGTCGTGGATTTTTGCCCGGTTTCCACCGTTTTGGCCGTTCGGTCCAACGTATCGCCCAGATTTTACCTGTTTTGAGGGTAACCGACACACGTGAGACGCTAGTCTTGCTTTCCACGATGTCGGACGGTTTTGGCCCGATCTCCCTGTTTTGGCCGTTCGGTCCAACGTATCGCCCAGATTTGGCCTATTTTGAGCGTAACGGACACACGTGAGACGCTAGTCGTGTTTTCCACGAAGTCGTGGATTTTTCTCCGGTTTCCACGTTTTGGCCGTTCGGTCCAACGTATCGCCCAGATTTTCCCTGTTTTGAGCGTAACCGACACACGTGAGACGCTAGTCGTGTTTTCCACGAAGTCGTGGATTTTTCCCCGGTTTCCACATTTCGGCCATTCGGTCCAACGTATCGTCCAGATTTTGCCTGTTTTGAGCGTAACCGCCACACGTGAGACGCTACTCGTGTTTTCCACGAAGTCGTGGATTTTTCCCCGGTTTCCACATTTTGGCCGTTCGGTCCAACGTATTGCCCAGATTTTGCCTGTTTTGAGCGTAACCGACACATGTGAGACGCTAGTCGTGTTTTCCACGATGTCGGGCCGTTTTCCACAAAGTCATGGATTTTGCCTGGTTTCCTTGTTTTGGCGTTCGACCCAACGTATCGCCTAGATTTTGCCTGTTTTCAGTTTAACCGACACACGTGAGACGCTAGTCGTGAATTTTTGCCCGGTTTCCACGTTTTGGCCGTTCAGTCCAACGTATCGTGCAGATTTTGCATGTTTTAAGCGTAACCGACACACGTGAGACGCTAGTCATGTTTTCCACAAAGTCGTGGATTTTTCCCGGGTTCCACGTTTTGGCCGTTCGGTCGAACATATCGCCCAGATTTGGCCTGTTTTGAGCGTAACCGACACACGTGAGACGCTAGTCGTGGATTTTTTCCCGGTTTCCATGTTTTGGCCGTACGGTTCAACGCCTCCGCCAGATTTGTCCTGTTTTCAGCGTAACCGACACACGGTGGATGCTAGTCGTGTTTTCCAAGATGTCGGGCGGTTTTCCACGATGTCTCCTAGTA
>CAJUXJ010001581.1:55000-70000 GCA_910589775.1 Avena eriantha
TGACAAGTACCACAACATGGCCTAGAAGGACGCGGACGCCAAGGCCCCGAACCCCGACCCTAGAACCGAAGGGCGGACCCGAAGACCACGAGTCCTCCTTCAAGGATCCGATGGCCGAGACCCTGAAGACCCTGATCTCGGACCCAAAGACCAAACCCTTGGCACGTCAAGGTCTCCTTCTCGCACCCAAAGCCCCGCTCCCGGAGTCCGAAGACCGATCCCCGTCGACCCCAAGTTCGTCGGACCCCAATGTGTGACCCCTTTCTGAGCCTCTATTTTATAAATGCTATATATATATATTGTTGCATATTAAATTGTTCATGCTTGCATACATTTCATCATGTTGGTTTGGGGCAATTAGACGATTCACCTAAATTAAATATGGAGATCTTATGCAGGAAACCGATGCCATGTTTTGCCTTGTTAAGACAACATTTAAATTGCGGGGTACCTAAACAACATAAACCATCTAATTAATTGTCGGGACTCTAGTTCCGCTTAATATTGCCTAATTGCGCCGCATCTATGCCATGTCATGCAGCATATCATAAACATGCCGATTCTTCTGCCGTAGTATTAAATATTGCATCCGGTGTTTCTTCTAGTGTTTGATTCTTCGCGGATTAGGCCGATGAGTTGATGCGAGTATCGACAGGTTCTCCGGATATGATCCTTCGACAGTGTTTCCTAGGCGAGCATTCTCCCCCTTTCTACCTATTTTGCATTTATAGTCTTTACTTCCTCCTGTTGACCTATTGCTATCCGTATTGCGATGCTTTAGTTTCCGTGCACCATTTATATTCCTTGCAGCCTCTATATTGCCTTGGACACATCCTATTGTCTGTTGTTTGATAGATAGTTGGCCTTGCGAGTGGTAGTTGCTTGCTCAGGTGCTGCTTGGTGCCATTGTTGTTCCACCGTTATTGGAAGGTTGGCACATGCTTAATGGTGGAGATGATCATGGCTTTAATTACAACTTAATATTGAAATGCTAGATATAACTAATGCAGAGGCATCAGCGACGCCGGGTTCCTAGTCGTTTACCGTCGTCCACACAAACCCTGGGTCCATCTCGGAGCCGGCCAACTTCATTGGGGTAGCTTAGTGGGGTGGCCCCCTGAAATGATTTATGAATCCTGTGATTGCTTTGTCGTGAAAGCCTCGTTGGGTTTTGATTTGGTTTTTCCGAGGTTGATCATGTGTGTGTTGCTATTTGTGCACCCCTGCAGGGTAAATCTTTCTGAAACCGTGTCCGCAGTTATGGACAACTTGGAGCACAGTATCTCGATCATAGACAAGCATAACTAAAGTAGTGCTATAAATTTGACTTAATATGTGACCAATAATCAGCTTCACTACAATGGAATGGATAATAAAAGTGCCAACAACTGGTGGAACTGGGGTGTATCCTATCATGCTGTACCTTCCTAGTAAGTATTGCAACTCCAATGGAATGTGATAAAAGCGCCAACAATTGCTGGGTTTTGCGATTCCTCAGGACAATTATATCTGACTAGTAAATGTTCCAACTACAACGGAATGGTGATTACAATTGCCCACTAATAATGCTTCAGGATGACTCATGCTATCTATATCTGACTAGCAAGTGCTTCAACTATAATTGAATGAATAGAACTGCCAACTGTGTGAGTTCCTCGGTTTGACTTCCTGGTTTGGTCTCGAGGGGGAATACCAGGATGGGTATGATTGGTGTTACTATCAGGTTGGATCTGGATAGGTCTTTCTTATCCCTCTCTAATAGCCGATAGTTGTATTGAGTCTCTATACGTTGTTTAGTGCATGCTTCGCTGCCGCTTCAGTCCACCATACCTATGTAGGCGAGAGCCGCCAAATTCTAGCCTTGCCGTGTACTGGCCTAAGTACTGACGCTCCTCTTTTTCCTTTGCCCTTTGTCGGCACCCCCTTTTGTTTTAGCAGGTTTGCGATCGACGTCGTTAGCAGGGTTACCCTTCCGCTTGGCCTAGGCAGGGTTATGGACGCCATTGGTTATTCTTCAGGGCTCTTAACCCCATTTGCTTCTTATCCGTACTCGGATGTTGTATCGTTTTCAGGGTGATTTGGATCTTTGTATTGTATATCTGTTTTCTTGACTCGAGGAGTCACTTTTGTATATATATGTTCTGTGGGTTCCATCGTGGACTAATGTGTAATGGTATTACTTCGTTTTCCACCCGCACGAAAGTGCCTGGTGGGCGTCCTTGAATTGTTTCTAAGCGGGTTTGGCGGGAAGCGCTGAAACTTGCATAGGGCCGATTCAAGGGTGTTACATAGAACTCATAGTGGGCTCTAGCTATCCTTAGGGAAACTTCGGAGGGAACCAGCTACTAGATGGTTCGATTAGTCTTTCGCCCCTATACCCAAGTCAGACGAACGATTTGCACGTCAGTATCGCTTCGAGCCTCCACCAGAGTTTCCTCTGGCTTCGCCCCGCTCAGGCATAGTTCACCATTTTTTGGGTCCCGATAGGCGTGCTCCAACTCGAACCCTTCACATAAGATCAGGGACGGTCAGCGGTGCGGCCCGTGAGGGCGTCCCGCTCGTCAGCTTCCTTGTGCATCCCAGGTTTCAGAACCCGTCGACTCGCACGCATGTCAGACTCCTTGGTCCGTGTTTCAAGATGGGTCGGATGGGGAGCCCGCAGGCCGTTACAGCGCAGTGTCCCATGTGACATGCCTTTCGGCGCGTGGGTACAGGCCATGCCAACGACGGCCACCGGGGGCACCTAAGGTCCCCGGCCTTTGGCCAGCGGCACAGCCAACAACAGTCCACGCCCCGAGCCGAGCGGCGGACCAGCAAAAGCCATTCCGCATACGGCCGAGACGCATCGCCGGCCCCCATCCGCTTCCCTCCCGGCAATTTCAAGCACTCTTTGACTCTCTTTTCAAAGTCCTTTTCATCTTTCCCTCGCAGTACTTGTTCGCTATCAGTACTTGTCCGGGCCGGACGGGGCTCTCACCCTCACAGGTGCCCCTTTCCAGGGGACTTGGGCTCGGTCCGTCGCTGAGGACGCCTCTCCAGACTACAATTCGGACGGCAGGGCCGCCCGATTCTCAAGCTAGGCTCTTCCCGGTTCGCTCGCTGTTACTAGGGGAATCCTTGTAAGTTTCTTTTCCTCCGCTTATTTATATGCTTAAATTCAGCGGGTAGTCCCGCCTGACCTGAGGTCGCGGTCGGAGCGTCTTGCGCACCGTTTAAAGGGTCTACAAGGCCATCACGTCGGCTACGCGTCGGCACACTGCGGTAAGTAAAACGAGGATGCTCACCACGCTCTGTGTCTGGCACGATGCGCCAGCAGCCATATCTTCGGCCTACCGCCCCTTGCGTGACAAGAGGCCAAATGGCGCATCTTGTTCCTCGATGAGGGTGTGGGAGCGTGTTTAGCGTGACGCCCAGGTAGGCGTGCCCTCGGCCGAATGGCCTCGGGCGCAACTTGTGTTCAAAGACTCCATGATTCGTGGGATTCTGCAATTCACACCAGGTATCGCATTTCTCTACGTTCTTCATCGATGCGAGAGCCGAGATATCCGTTGCCGAGAGGCGTGTGGATTAAATAGCTTTGCAGCACGGGAAGCGACCGGCAAGCCAGCCGTATCACCGAGCTAGGCACAGTGTTCCATGACGCCTTTGGCATCGTGGGTTCTTTTAGCCCGAGCGCCCATCCCGAGGAGAGGAGGTTATCGAGGACTTGGCCGAGCAACGGGCGGTGCCGCCGCTCAGCGGATAGATAACGCGTGCGTGATCTGTTTTGGTCAGGGTCACGACAATGATCCTTCCGCAGGTTCACCTACGGAAACCTTGTTACGACTTCTCCTTCCTCTAAATGATAATTGTCCTGAGGAATCGCAAAACCCAGCAATTGTTGGCACTTTCCCAAGATTACCCGGGCCTGTCGTCCAAGGCTATATACTCGTTGAATACATTAGTGTAGTGCGCGTGTAGCCCACAACATCTAAGGGCATCACAGACCTGGTATTGCCTCAAACTTTCGTCGCCTAAATGGCGATAGTCCATCTAAGAAGCTAGCTGCGGAGGGATGGCTCCGCATAGCTAGTTAGCAGGCTGAGGTCTCATTCGTTAACAGAATTAACCAGACAAATCACTCCACCAACTAAGAACGGCCATGCACCACCACCCATAGAATCAAGAAAGAGCTCTCAGTCTATCAATCCTTGCTATGTCTGGACCTGGTAAGTTTCCCCATGTTGAGTAAAATTAAGCCGCAGGCTCCACGCCTGGTGGTGCCCTTCCATCAATTCCTTTAAGTTTCAGCCTTGCGACCATACTCCCCGGAACCCAAAGACTTTGATTTCTCATAAGGTGCCGGCGGAGTCCTATAAGCAACATCCGCCAATCCCTGGTCGGCATCGTTTATGGTTGAGACTAGGACGGTATCTGATCGTCTTCGAGCCCCCAACTTTTGTTCTTGATTAATGAAAACATCCTTGGAAAATGCTTTTAATGTTGTTCGTCTTTCATAAATCCAAGAATTTCACCTCTAACTATGAAATACGAATGCCCTCGTCTGTCCCTATTAATCATTACTCTGATCCCGAAGGCCAACACGATAGGAACGGAATCCTATGATGTTATCCCATGCTAATGTATTCAGAGCGATGGCTTGCTTTGAGCTCTCTAATTTCTTCAAAGTAACGATGCCGGACACACGACCCGGCCAATTAAGGCTAGGAGCACATCGCCGGCTAAAGGGTCGAGTAGGTCGGTGCTCGTCGTGAGGCGGACCGGGCGACCCAGCCCAAAGTCCAACTACGAGCTTTTTAACTGCAACAACTTAAATATACGCTATTGGATCTGGAATTACCGCGGCTGCTAGCACCAGACTTGCCCTCCATTGGATCCTCGGTAAGGGATTTAGATTGTACTCATTCCAATTACCAGACGCTAATGCGCACGGTATTGTTATTTATTGTCACTACCTCCCCGTGTCAGGATTGGGTAATTTGTGCGCATACTTCCTTCCTTAGATGTGGTAGCCATTTCTCAGGCTCCCTCTCTAGAATCGAACCCTAATTCTTTGTCACCCGTCACCACCATGGTAGGCCCCTATCCTACCATCGAAAGTTGATAGGGCAGAAATTTGAATGATGCGTCGCCGGCACGAGGGCCGTGCGATCCGTCGAGTTATCATGAATCACCGGATCAGCGGGCAGAGCCCGCGTCAGCCTTTTATCTAATAAATGCGCCCCTCCCAGAAGTCGGGGTTTGTTGCACGTATTAGCTCTAGAATTACTACGGTTATCCGAGTAGCACGTACCATCAAACAAACTATAACTGATTTAATGAGCCATTCGCAGTTTCACAGTTCAAATTGGTTCATACTTGCACATGCATGGCTTAATCTTTGAGACAAGCATATGACTACTGGCAGGATCAACCAGGTAGCACGTCCTCATTGATGTCCAGCATCGGTAGCAATCTGCCCTTGTAGGCAGACAACGGCCGAGCCGGTTGTCGCAATTGAGCGGGCTCAGCTTTCCGTCTCCTACTAGCATCGGTCCAGCCTGTTGCGTATCCTACCACTAACTATGGAGTGGTAGAGGCAACATCCCGTTCTACAACACGTTCTGATCCAGATAGCTTCTGTGTCAGTTCTAGGCGCCAAAAGGGCCATGAGCCTTTATCGTGAGCAGCATCCGAAACCAACAGCGATAGCGAGGCTTCCTTGATAGCACCGAGCACAAAACATGCCAGCACAACGAGGAAACGCCGCAAGCGCCATTAGGCCACAGCGGTACACCCGAAGGTGTCCGCCGTGAGGCAAACATGTTTGAAGCACCACTTCCCGTAGGTCGGGTACATGCACGCACCCACTTGAAAGGCAACAGTAACATAAGCCACACGAATGATGGGACACGGCGTCGTTAGTCGGCCACACGAGGACGGGGGATCTACCAACAGACACGAGTCCAAAGCTACTCATGCGCTCGCGTAGGCACATCAGTCTAGCCTACCAAGCCTCCTCCCACGCATAGCACGGGAGAATCGCTTGCACGAAGGTGTCCTGAGTGGTCACAGCGCGCGGGTGTTACATCGGCAACAATTACCGTCACAGGGGCTACGCTCTCCTTCCCCTACTTGCATAGGTCCAGCGTGTTGTGTATCCTACCACAGACTGTGGGGAGCAGGCAACACCCCGTTCTACGACACTTTCTGATCCGGAGAGCTTTCTCTGAAGGTACTCGGGGCTACGCTTTCCTTCCCCTACTAGCATCGGTCCAGCGTGTTGCGTATCATACCACAGACTTTGGAGAGAAGGCAACACTCTGTTCTACGACACTTTCTGATACAGAGAGCTTTCTCTGAAGGGACTCAGGGCTACGCTCTCCTTCCCCTACTAGCGTCGGTCCAGTGTGTTGCGTATCCTACCGCAGACTGTGGAGAGAAGGCAACACCCCGTTCTACAACACTTTCTGATACGGAGAGCTTTCTTTGAAGGGACTCGGCTCGAACAGGTAAACACTGACTGTCCACCCGAATAGACCGGGGAGAAGTTGCCCATATGGAAGACGAAAAACGTAACACAACAATCACCTTTTGGGGAATTATGCCGACTAGGAACATTTACGCGACCGGGCAACGACTCCACGACGTCCTAGATGTAGGCAGAGAAACACGTTCAACGTGGCGGAGCGCAAATCGTCTATCGTCATGAGGCAAATAAACCGAACTCCTGCTGATCCTCGTACGGATACATTAAACCAGATTTTTCGATAATACAGGGCCAGGGACGCTTTCTGACTTGAGTCGCCACGCTCTGGCTAGAGTCTGTGTGGAATGGGTGGAAATCCTACTCAAAAAGACGTGTTTTTTCCCATAAAACACGCCCCACCCAACTCCCCACAGACCCCAAGGGGCACGTGACCTCCCCCCTACTATACATGGGGAACGCAACCCCCGTTGGACCCCTGCCCTTCAGCTTGTGAAGGAGGGGTACACGGTCTGCCACGGCAGAGAAAAGGGCCATTTCTCTGCCGTGGCAGAACTTCCTGCATGGGTTTTGACAGGATCCAACGTATCGCCCAGATTTTGTTTGTTTTGAGCGTAACGGACACACGTGAGACGCTAGTCGTGTTTTCCACGAAGTCGGGCCGTTTTCCACGAAGTCAGGCTGTTTTCGACGAAGTTGTCGATTTTTGCCCGGTTTCCACGTTTTGGCCGTTTGGTCCAACGTATCGCCCAGATTTTGCCTGTTTTGAGCGTAACCGACACCCGTGAGACGCTAGTCGTGTTTTCCACGATGTCGGGCTGGTTTCCACGAACTTGTGGATTTTTGCCCGGTTTCCATGTTTTGGCTGTTCGGTCCAACGTATCGCCCAGATTTTGCCTGTTTAAAGCGTAACCGACACACGTGAGATGCTAGTCTTGTTTTCCACGATATCGGGCAGTTTTCTACGAAGTCATGGATTTTTGTCCGGCTTCCATGTTTTGGTCGTTCGGTCCAACGTATTGCCTAGATTTGGCCTGTTTTGAGCGTAACCGACACAAGTGAGATGATAGTCGTAGATTTTTCCACAAAGTCGTGGATTTTTGCCTGGATTCCACATTTTGGCTGTTTGGTCCAACATATCGCCCAGATTTTGCCTGTTTTGAGCGTAACCGACAGTCGTGAGACGCTAGTCGTGTTTTCGACGATGTTGGGCCGGTTTCCACGAAGTCGTGGATTTTTGCACGGTTTCCACCGTTTTGGCCGTTCAGTCTAACGTATTGCCCAGATTTTGCCTGTTTTTAGCGTAACCGACACACATGAGACGCTAGTCGTGTTTTCCACGAAGTCCTGGATTTTTCCCCGGTTTCCACGTTTTGGCCATTCGGTCCAACGTATTGCCCAGATGTTGCCTGTTCTGAGCGTAACCGACACATGTGAGACGCTACTCGTGTTTTCCACGAAGTCATGGATTTTTCCCCGGTTTCCATGTTTTGGCCGTTCGGTCCAGCGTATCGCCCAGATTTTGCCTGTTTTAAACGTAACCGACACATGTGAGAGGCTAGTCGTGTTTTCCACGATGTCGGGCCGTTTTCCACAAAGTCGTGGATTTTTCCCCGGTTTCTATGTTTTGGCCGTTCGGCCCAACGAATCGCCTAGATTTTGACTGTTTTGAGCGTAACCGACACACGTGAGACGCTAGTCATGGATATTTGCCCGGTTTCCACGTTTTGGCCGTTCGGTCCAACGTATCGCCCAGATTTTGCCTGTTTTAAGCGTAACCGACACAAGTGAGACGTTAGTCGTGTTTTCCACGAAGTCGTGGATTTTTCCCCGGTTTCCATGTTTTGGCCGTTCGGTCCAACGTATCGCCCAGATTTGGCCTGTTTTGAGCGTAACCGACACACGTCAGACGCTAGTTGTGGATTTTTTTCCAGGTTTCCACGTTTTGGCCGTTCGGTTCAACGTCTCCGCCAGATTTGTCCTGTTTTCAGCGTAACCGACACACGGTGGATGCTAGTCGTGTTTTCCAAGATGTCGGGCGGTTTTCCACGATGTCTCCTAGTTTCCAGGTTTTGGCCGTTCGGTCCAACGTCTTGCCCAGATTTGTCCTGTTTTCAGCGTAACCGACACACGGGAGACGCTAGTCGTGTTTTCCACGATGTCAAGCACCAAGTGTTTCCGCTAGTATATGCCAAGATACTTCCCTGATGTCGGGGTACGTTCTTCCAGACTTGTTCAGTTTTTTTTGCCAGGTTGTTATGGATTTTTCCCCTTGTGGCAATGTTCTCATCTTGCCGCCTTGTTCGAATAGGAATGACCGACTGCTACCTTCTTATATGCATGATGTTCAAACTCATGAACTTGCCTTGGTAAGTTACGAGTATAACCCAAACATGTTCGTTGCAGTTATCTCTCGATGCCTGGTCAGTCTGCTTGGAGTCTGGGGACTTGGTACTTTCATATGTACACAGTTCATGTGGGAAGCCCGATTGCATCTAATATACTGCCAAGTGCCTTACGCTAGAAGGTAAGTGCTTCTCGACGGACTTGTATATGATATATCCTGGACTTGGAGCTTTTGTGGAAGCACTTGGCAATGTTGGGAGGCTTCACACCTATTTCAATAATATGCTGCCAGGTTGCTTTGCGTTGATAGACAAGTGCTCGTCGGTGGTCTCGTATATGCTTTCTCTTGGACTTGGTGCTTTTGAGGTAGCACTTGGAAACATTGGGGGGCTTCACACCTATTTCATGTCATGTACCGCCAAGTGTTTTCCGTTGATCACAAAGTGCTTCTCGGTGGTCTTGTATATGCTTTCTCCTGGACATGGTGTTTTAGAGTTAGCACTTGGGAATGTTGTTCGTCTTCATACCTATTTCATGTCATATACGGCCAAGTACTTTCCATTGATAGCCAAGTGCTTCTCGCTGGTCTTGTATATGCTTTCTCGCAGAGTTGGTGCTTTTGAGGAAGCACGTATCAATGCTAGAAGTAATAGTGCAGATGATACATTGCAAATGTATCTATAATTTTTGATGTTCCATGCTTGGTTTTATCCACTTTCTTGTGTTTTTTTCCGACTTTGGAGTACTTTTATTATGATTTCTTGGACTAACCTATTAACAAGAGCCACAGTGCCAGCTGCCTGTTTTCTGTTGTTTTTGGTTCCAGAAAAGTCAGAAAATGAATATTCTCGGAATTGGACGGGACAAAAGCCAAAGTGCCTATTTTTCCGGAAGGGATCAAGTGCGAGAATACGAGACAGAGAAGGGTTGGGGCCCGACCACACCACCTGGCCACGCGACCAGGCCTGGCCCACGCCAGGGGGTGGTCTGGCCGCCCCCAGCACCCCCTCGGCCTCTCCTTCCACCAATAAGTTGCCCTCGGGACGAAAGCCCTAGGCACCCGATCAAAAATCCACGAAAGAGTCTGTAGCCGCCGTCGTCTCTGTCCCTAGATCAGGGGGATCTGAAGCTCTTCTCGGCACCCTGCCGGAGAGGGGAATTCACCCTGCAGGCCTTCTTCATCACCATGCAAGCCTCCGGTGTGATGCGTGAGTAGTTCATCCTTGGACTACGGATCCATGTAGTAGCTAGATGGCTGGTTTATCCTCCTTTGTGCTTTCATGTTTAGATCTTGTGGGCTCCGTTCATGATCAATATCATCTATTTGTAATCCATACATGTTGTGTTTGCGGGGATCCGATGGATATTGAGATGCTATTTCAGATTGATTATTGATTCTATCATGTCTTTGTTATTTGAGATCTTGCATGCTTTCCGTAGTTAGTAGCTATCTTGGCCAAGTAGATGCTAGCAACTCCAAGAGTTAGTATTTATGCTCGATAGTGGGTTCATGCCTCTGGTAATCTGGGGAAATGATAGAAATCTCTAAGGTACTAGATGTGCTGTTGCTACTAGGGAGAAAACAACAATCTTTTGTTCATAGAGCAATCATATTGTTTACCTTACACGCAGTTCGTAAAGCAATAATCTGTTGCTTGCAACTTAATACTGGAGGGGGTTCGGATGATAACCTGAAGGTGGATTATTAGTCATAGATGCAGTTGTCTATGTATTATGTTGTAATGCCCAATCAAGTCTCAAAGGAGTCAAGATGATTAGTATATGCATGTATTGCTTTCTTGGTGTTTGCCAATTTCCCCGATGTAATTTGTTCACCCAGCATGTTATCTTTCTAAGGAGAGCCACCTCTAGTGAACTATGGATCCCGGTCCTTTTTCTTTACATACAATCTGCAACTGTTTACGTCTTTGTGTTTACTTTCTGCAAACTTTTACTTCTTTCCATTCGATACGTTTAATCCTTTGTTTTCCGCAAAACACGGTGAGATTGACAACCTCATCGCAAGTTGGGGACAAAGTTCCGTGGTTGTGTTGTGCTGGTCTCCATGTTGCTACTACCACCGGTAGTGCGCCCTGCCAAAGCTCAGCTAGTAACACCTTTGAGGTGTTTCCTTGCTCCTATTGGTTCGATTAAACCTTGGTTTCAGAATTGAGGGAAACTTGTTGCTGTGCTCTTCATACCTTCCTCTTGGGGTTCCCAACGAGCTCTACATTAACACCACGAACGAAGCACTTTTCTAGGCACCGTATATTGAGCCATCAAGCGATTTTCTGGCGCCGTTGCTGGGGAACGATGAAGAAGAAACTCCCACGTCAATTACACGCCATTAAAGATTTTCTGGCGCCGTTGCTGGGGAGTCAAGGACATCTTCACAAGGGGAGTCCCTCATAACCAATCTCTTTACTTTGTTTTTTTTTGCTTAGTTTCTTTTTTGCTTTGTTTGCTTGTTTTGTTCTTCTAAAAAACACAAAAAAATTAGTTTTACTTGTTTCGCTTTCTTATTTGAAAACCCAAAAAAAATGACTACTCTTGAAAACACTAAGTTGTGTGACTTTACTAGCACCAACAACAATGATTTTATTAGCACACCTATTGCTCCACCTATGGCTGAAAATACTTTCTTTGATATAAAACCTGCTTTGCTCAATCTTGTTATGAGAGAGCAATTTTCTGGTATTGGTAATGAAGATGCTGCTTCCCATCTAAATAACTTTGTTGAACTTTGTGAGATGCAAAAGCATAAGGATATAGATGGTGATATTATTAAACTAAAATTGTTTCCTTTCTATTTGAGAGGAAAAGCTAAAGAATGGTTGAATTCCTTAACTAGGAATAGTATTGATTCTTGGACTAAGTGCAAAGATGATTTTATTGGAAAATACTATCCTCCTGCTAAGATTATATCCATGAGAAGTGAAATAATGAAGTTTAAACAACTTGATAATGAGCATTTTGCTCAATCTTGGGAAAGAATGAAATCTTTGGTAAAGAACTGTCCCACTCATGGACTGACTTCTTGGATGATCATCCAAACTTTTTATGCAGGATTGAACTATTCTTCAAGGAACCTATTGGATTCAGCTGCTGGAGGTACTTTTATGACCATCACTTTGGGTGCTGCAACAAAACTTTTGGACAATATGATGGTTAATTATTCTTAATGGCATACTGAGAGAGCTCCACAAGGTAAGAAGGTAAATTCTGTTGAGGAAACCTCCTCCTTGAGTGATAAGATTGATTTAATTATGTCTATGCTTGTTAATGGGAAAGCCCATATTGATCCAAATAATGTTCCTCTAGCTTCTTTGGTTGCTCAAGAAGAGCAAGTTGATGTGAACTTCATAAGAAATAACAACTTTGGCAACAATGGTTATGGTAGTAATGCTTTTAGGAACAATTTTGGTAACAACAATTATAAGCCCTATCCTCCCAACAATGTTAATGCTTATGGAAATTCTTACAACAATAATAAGAGTGCTCCCTCTGAACTTGAAGTATTGCTTAAAGAGTTTATTAGTAAACAAACTTCTTTCAATAAAACTATTGAGGAAAAGCTCTCTAATGCTGAAAGGAATATAACATCTTTGGCTGAAGCTCAATCTACTTTGAATAAAATGGCTGCTAAACCTGAAACTAATGAGAATCCCTCTGCAGCTACTAATGCTATACAAATAAGAATTGATGAAAATAATAGACTATTAGCTGAATTACATGCTAAGTGGGAAAGAGAAGATGAAATTGCTAGAAACATTAGTGTTTCTACTATTACCACCACTAGTGTTGAGGCTAGTAATAGTTCTACTACTTTAGATGATAAAGTTGATTTTGATCTTGATGCTTGCAACATCTCTGAAGTTATTAAGTTCCTACAAAAGCTTGCTAAAAGTCCTAATGCTAGTGCTATGAGCAGGCTTTTACAAAACACATTACCGATGCTCTCATAAAGATTAAGGAAGAAAAGATGAAACATAAAGCTTCTATTCCTATAAAGCAAGAAGATGGTTGGGAACCCATCATTAATATGAAAGTGAATGACTTTGATTTCAAAGCTTTGTGTGATCTTGATAGTGGTGTTTCTATTATGCCTAGAAGGATTTATGATATGCTTGATTTGCCTCCTCTTGAAGATTGTTATTTGAATGTCCCACTTGATGCTAATGCTAAAAATAAACTCATGGGGAGTCTTAATGATGTTCTTATTATGGTTAATGATTCCTATGTCCCCTTTGATTTCTATGTTTCGGATGTTGAATACAATGCTTCTTGTCCTATTACTTTGGGAAGACCTTTTCTTAGAACTATTGGTGCCATCATTGATATGAAAGAAGGCACCATTAAATATCAACTCCCACTCAAGAAAGGTATACAAAACTTCCCTAAAAAGAGAGAAAAGATTTATTTTGCTTCTCCTATGAAAACAAAATTTGGTCTTAATGCTCTTCATTCGAGAACACTTGATTCTTTCTTTGGTTCTTATGCCTAACTTAAAGGCGTTGAAGAAAAGTACTTGTTAGGACATAGCCCAAGAGTTTTAGTTGAGTCTTGGAAGTTATTACCTCTGTAATAACCTCTCCTTATCCTTTTTATTTGCTTTTTGAGCCAAGAGTTACCTTTAATGAGAGTGAAGTAATGAATGGGAAAGTTGCTGTCCCGAAACAGATTTCTATGCTTCACCGTAAAAATTCCTGAGACACCTCTGTACGTCGGATTGACCTGTCATTTTTTGTGCTTCGGCCCCAGGTTTTTATCTAACTTTCGTTAGTTCAACACTTTTTGATTTGAGCAACAGAAAGTCTTCGAAAAAATTCGTCTTTACCTGCTGGTCCGTTTTGACAGATTTCTGCCATTTTCTGCATTTGCTTCTTGTTAGTTCCTTCTTGAGTTCCTTTGGGGAATTGATATTTTTGAGGGAAGTGCTACAGTATCTAGTGTTCTAATGGAAGATTATTTGGTGTTATAACTGAACCTTGAGACATATTTATCTTAAGTGCACTAATGTTGCTAATGAGATTGTGTGAAGTTTTGTATAAAGGAAAATTTTCAGGTGTATGGAAGGAATGAGTAATGAGATGAAGGATGGACTAAATCTCAAGCTTGGGGATGCCACGCGTGTCACCCCAAGAAATATCCAAGAAGTACAAGCGTCAAAGCTTGGGGATGCCCAAGGCATCCCCTTCTTCATCAATAAAAATTCCAGGTTTCTTCCAAACGCTTCATTTTTATTGTTTCGTGCACAGTTGTGTTTCTCTTGGAGCGTATTCTTTTTTTTCGTTTTGGTTTTTAGTTTGCTTGGTTTATTTAGTTTTCTTAATAAGTTGGTTGGACCCCCTCTTTCACACTTTGGTTTGCAAATAGTTTGGTTTGGTTTTGGAAAAGAGTAGGAAAGTTCATGCTTATGTGGTAAAAAGAGCTCGTTTTTGACTGTGGCCTATGCTTTGTCATGCCATGCTTGATATTGTGTTGGCTTTATGCTTAGTATTCTTTTCTGTACCATGACTTGTTATTAACAATTGAGATTGCTTCATGTGCCTTGGATGAATCATGCGTTGTTTTAGCATATTAAAGCATAGTATAGTGATATTCTCCTTTGATGCTTTATTTGGGTTGACTTGGCGCATGCTCACACCATGTTATGACTATCTCAAGTCACCATAGCCTTCATGATCCTTTAGTTTTCAACTTGTAGTATCACTTTATGCTTTGATCAATGATGTTTTGTCGCTCTGCATGATTATGGCCATTATTGCTCTCTTAGTTTGTCGCTCCCACTCTTTTGCTAGCCTCCACAACAAAGTATGAGTTCCACTCATGCATCCAACTCCCTAAACCAAGTTTTTCCAAAGAGTCCACCATACCTACCTACTAGCTTATGCTATTCCAAGTATATTCATGCTTTTGTTTACCTTCCACTTGTTATGAGAAAACTGGTGATTAAAGCTCTCACAAACTTGATGGCACACTTTACTTTTTTGCCTCTAATAAACTTGAACTATTGGGTCCTTCTTTGTTGCATATATGCTTGCGCTTTATAAGTTGAAATTAGCAGAACCATGTTTCATGGGGTACGCTTTCAACATTGCACTTGTACTTTGTACCCCGTTGACATTATGTTCTTTTGCTTACGGATCCCGGCGGTGTGAAATAAATGTGGAACTTGTAAGATCATG
>CAJUXJ010001581.1:80000-84586 GCA_910589775.1 Avena eriantha
TCGACTCCGCACGTGTGACCGACTGCGGAAGCGCTGCCGTTACGCGGCGCCGGAAGGATCGTCCACTTGACCGACTGCGGAAGCCTGCCGGAACGTGACACCGGAAGGATCGTCCACACGATCTTGAGATCGGCAAGTGATGGACTACATCAACCACGAGATCTAATCTCGTTAACGCTTTCGGATCTACGAGGGTTAGTTCTTATCTATCTCGTTGCTCATGTCTAATAGATTAGATATTGGCTTTTATCTAGATTAGATCTGGGTTTTGTTCGTTCTTGCGGTAGAAATTTTTGTTGTCCATGCTACGAACCCATCAGTGGTATCAGAGCCGTATCTATGCGTAGATCTGTTGCACGAGTAGAACACAATGTTTTTGTGGGTGTTGATGCTTTTGTTGTCGGTGTCTTAGCATGTACTTTGCATCTTGCGGCATGGTGGGATGAAGCGGCTCAGGCTAACATTACATGTCATCACACATGAGACTTGCTCCACGCTTGACGTGCAACTTGCTTTGCACAAGTGGCTTTGCTGGTGTCTGTCTCTCCCACCATAGTTAAGATTCAATTTACAATGAGCATCTTGACAACACTTGTATCAACGTTGTGGTCCTTGTTCGTAGGTAAGATCGGTCTTATGCGAAAGCCCCAAACCACGTAAAACATGCAAAGAAAATTAGAGGTGTCTAACTTGTTTTTGCAGGGGTTTTGTGATGTGATATGTCCATCATGTGATTGTGATTGTATTTGATGTATGCCATGATCCTTGTTGTAATATGGCAACCGGCAGGAGCCTAATGGTTGTCTTTAATTCTGTTAAGACCTGCGTGTCTATTCATCTTGTAATAGCTTTATTCCAAGTAGTTGTAATAGCTGCTAGTGATGATGGACAACCATGAAGCGGCGCCACTGACCTTGACGCAATGTTGGTGATGATGGAGATCATGTTCGTGCTTTGGAGATGGAGATCAAAGGCGCAAGAAGAAAAGGCCATATCATATCACACTAATTATGAATTGCCTGTGATGTTAATCCTTTATGCATCTTGTATTGCTTAGATCACGACGGTAGCATTATAAGATGATCCCTCTCACTAAATATCAAGTAATAAAGTGTTCACCCTTAGTTGGCACCGTTGCTAAGACTCGTCGTTTCGAAGCATCTCGTGATGATCGGATGTGATAGATTCTACGTGTGCATACAACGGGTGCAAGCCAGATTTGCACATGCGGAAACTAAGGTCGTCTTGACGAGCCTAGCATGTACAGACATGGTCTCGGAACACGGAATACCGAAAGGTAGAGCATGAGTCATATAAATGATATGATGAACATGAAGATTGTTCGCCGATGAAAACTACATCTTCTCTCGTGAAGATCGGACTTGGTGTAGTGGACTTGGTTCGTGTAATCACTAAGACAATGTGAGGGATGTTGTTTTGAGTTGGAGTTCACCTAGTTAGTTTAAGAATTAAATTTGAACTCATTTGTCATAAACTTAGTCTAAACTACTTGAAAATTGTTGTAGATTATGGCGACCCCCCTCCATCAATTTCAATGCGTTCCTAGAGAAAGAAAAGCTTAAGAACAATGGAAACAATTTCACGGACTGGTTCCGTGGACTGAAGATCGTCCTCAGGGCTGGTCAGTTGACCTATGTGCTCGGTGCACCGCTAGGTAACCCACCTGCAGATAATGCCACCGATGACGAAAAGAATGTTTTCGCCACTCGGAAAAAATCATTACTCCACAGTTCAGTGTGCCATCCTGTACGGTTAGAATCGGAGCTCCAGAAGCGTTTTGACCACCACGACCCGTTCGAGATCATTAAGGAGCTCAGGCTAATTTTTGAGACTCGCGCTGCCATGGGGAGCTATGAGGCCTCTGAAAATTCTTTAACTGTAAGATGGAAGAAGGAAGCTCCGTTAGCGAGCACGTGCTCACCATGTTTGGGTACGCTAAGAAGCTCCAAGAGTTGGGAATATCGATTCCTAACGAATTGGGGATTTACCGTCTCCTTCAATCACTACCACCAAGTTACAAGAACTTTGTGATGAACTACAACATGCACTGCATGAACAAGACGTTGCCTGAACTGTCGTCCATGCTGAAAACTGCTGAAGTGGAGATAAAGAAGGAGCACCAAGTGTTGATGGTCAATAAGACCACCAATTTCAATAGACGGGGCAAGCCTAAGAACAAGGGCAACTTCAAGAAGGACGGCAAGAAAGCTGCCGCACCTGCTAAGAAACCCAAGGCTGGTCCTAAGCCTGAAACTGAGTGCTTCTACTGCAAGGGTGATGGTCACTGGAAGCATAACTGCCCCAAGTACCTGGCGGATCTGAAGAACGGCAACATCAAGAAGAAAGGTATATTTGATATATGTGTTATAGATGTGTATCTTACTAGTAATCGTAGTAGTGCCTGGGTATTTGATACTGGTTCGGTTGCTCATATTTGTAACGCGAAACAGGAACTGCAGAATAAACGAAGACTGGCAAGAGACGAGGTGATGATGCGCGTTGGAAATGGCTCCAAGGTTGATGTGATTGCCGTCGGCACGCTCCCTCTACATCTACCTTCGGGATTAGTTTTAAATTTAAATAATTGTTATTTGGTGCCTGCGTTAAGCATGAACATTATATCTGGATCCTGTTTATTGCGAGACGGTTACTCTTTTAAGTCCGAGAATAAAGGTTGTTCGATTTATATGAGTAATATCTTTTATGGTAATGCACCTGAGATGAATGGTTTATTCTTACTAAATCTCGATAGTAGTGATACACATGTTCACAACATAGATGCTAAACGAATAAAATTGAATGATAATTCTACATACATATGGCACTGTCGTCTTGGTCACATTGGGGTGAAGCGTATGAAGAAACTCCATTCTGATGGACTTCTTGAATCACTTGATTTTGAATCACTTGAAAGATGCGAAGCATGTCTAATGGGAAAAAATGACTAAGACTCCATTCTCTGGTACAATGGAGCGAGCTACAGACTTATTGGAAATAATATATACCGATGTGTGCGGTCCGATGAGTGTAGCATCGCGTGGTGGATATCGTTATGTTCTCACTTTCACGGATGAATTGAGTAGATATGGGTATGTCTACTTTATGAAACATAAGTCTGAAACTTTCGAGAAGTTTAAGGAATTTCAAAGTGAAGTGGAAAATCATCGTAACAAGAAGATTAAATTTTGCGTTCTGATCGCGGAGGTGAATATCTGAGTTATGAGTTGGCATGCATTTAAGAAATGTGGAATACTTTCGCAGTGACACCGCCGGGACACCACAGCGTAATGGTGTGTCCGAATGTCGTAATCGAACTCTCTTAGATATGGTACGGTCTATGATGTCTCTTACAGATTACCGTTATCATTTTAGGGCTATGCAATTAGAGACAGCCGCATTCACTTTAAATAGGGCACCATCTAAATCCGTTGAAACTGACAACCATACGAATTGTGGTTTGGTAGAAACCTAAGTTGTCGTTCCCTAAAGTTTGAGGTTGTGAAGCATATGTAAAGAAGTTACAACCTGATACAGCTAGAAACCTAAAGCGGAGAAATGGCGTCTTCATAGGATACCCTAAAGAAACAATTGGGTATACCTTCTATCATAGATCCGAAGGCAAAGTTTTCGTTGCAAAGAATGGATCCTTTCTTGAGAAGGAGTTTCTCTCGAAGGAAGGTGACTGGAAGGAAAGTAGAACTCGATGAGGTTATTGAACCTTCTCTCAGATTTGAGAGTAGCACAACACCGAAAGATGTTTTTGTGCCGCCTGCACCAATTAAAGAGGAAGCTAATGATAATGATCATGAAAATTCAAACGAAGTTACGGACTAAACCTCACAGGTCAACAAGGGTTCGTACCACTCCTGATTGGTATGACTGCCTTGAACGTCATGTGGTAGACAACGTTGATGACTGCGACGTATGAAGAAGCTATGGTGAGCCCAGATCCGACAAATGGCTAGAAGCCAAAAATCCGAAATGGGATCCATGTACGAAACCAAGTGTGGACTTGGTGGACTTTCGGATGGCCGTAAGGCTGTCGAGAACAAATGGATTCTTAGAGAAAAACAGATGCTGATGGTAATGTTACCGTTATAAAGCTCGACTTGCGCGAAGGGTTTCCGACAAATTCAAGGAGTTGACTATGTGAGATCTCACCAGTAGCGAAGCTAAAGTCTGTGAGGATTTTGTTAGCAATTGCTGCACATTTCGATTGTGAGATTTGGCAGATGGATGTCAAAACGGCGTTCCTTAATGGTGACATTGAGGAAGAGTTGTATATGGTACAACCCAAGGGTTTTGTCGATCCTAAAAATGCTGACAAGTATGCAAGCTTCAGCGCTCCATTATGGACTGGAGCAGCATCCCGGAGTTGGAATCAACGTTTTGATAAAGTAATCAAAAACTTTGGGTTTATACAAACTATGGAGAAGCTTGTTGTATTTACAAGAAGTGAGGGGAGCTCTGTAGCATTCTTAGTACTATAGGTAGATGACATATTGTGATTGGGAATGATATAGAACTTCTTCATAGCGTCAAAACTATTTGAATAATAGTTTTTC
>CAJUXJ010001581.1:85586-110586 GCA_910589775.1 Avena eriantha
ATCCTACCATTGAAAGTTGATAGGGCAGAAATTTGAATGATAAGTCACCGGCACGAGGGCCGTGCAATCTGTCAAGTTATCACGAATCATCGGATCAGCGGGCAGAGCCGCGTCATCCTTTTATCTAATAATTGCGCCCTCCCAGAAGTCGGGGTTTGTTGCACGTATTAGCACTAGTATTACTACAGTTTATCTGAGTTGCACGTACCATCAAACAAACTATAACTAATTTAATGAGGCCATTCGCATTTTCACAGTTCAATTGGTGTCATACTTGCACATGCATGGCTTAATCGTTGAGACAAGCATATGACTACGGCATGATCAACTAGGTAAGACGTCTTCATTGACGTCAGCATCTAGCAATCCGGCCCTTGCAGTCAACAACGGCTGAGTCGGTTGTCGCATTGCGGGTCTAAGCTTTCCTTCTCCTAACTAGCATTGGTGCAGCCTGTTTCGTATCCTACCACTAACTGTGGAGAGGTTAGAGGCAACTGTTGGAGATATGCCCAAGAGGCAATAATAAAAGTGGTTATTACTATATCTTTGTGGTTTATGATGAATGTTTACAATCCCATGCTAATTGTATTATTAGGAAACACTAATACATGTGTGTTTTGTAAACATGTAAGAGTCCCTAGTAAGCCTCTTGTTGAACTAGCTTGTTGATTGATTGATGATCATGGTTTCCTGATATGGACATAAGGATGTGATTAATAACAAGGTTATATCATTAGGAGAATGATGTGATGGACACACACCCGTAGTAAGCGTAGCATAAGATCAAGTCATTAAGTTCGTATTGCTGTAAGCTTTCAAATACATGGTAACCAAATCCTTCGACCATGAGGTTATGTTAATCACCATCACCGGATGGATACTTTGATGACATCAAACGCCGCTTCGTAACTGGGTGGTTATAAAAGGTGTCATTGGGTATTCTGAAAGTATGTGTTGAAGCGCATGGACCAAGATTGGGATTTGTCCATCCATATGACGGATAGATATGCTATGGGCCCTCTGGGTGGAATGTCATCTAGTTAGCTTGCAAGCATGTGACTAGGTCACAAGGGATGACATATCACGGAACGAGTAAAAAGTACTTATCAGTAACGAGTAGAACTAGTATGGAGATACCGACGATCAAACCTCGGATAAGTATAGTATCGTGAGACCAAAGGGAATTGGTTTTAGTATGTGAATGGTTCAATCGATCAAGAAGTCATCGTTTGAGTATGTGGGAAGCCATTATGGATCTCCAGGTCCCGCTGATGGTTATTGATAAGAGATGTGTCTCTATCATGTCTGCATATTCACGAACCGTAGGGTGACACCCTTAAGGTTCAAGTTGTTTTAAGTAGATATGGAATGTGCGTGGAGACCGAATGTTGTTCGGAGTCCCGAATGGATCCGGGACATCACGAGGAGATCCGGAATTGTCCGGAGAAATAAGATTCATATATTGGGGATCATTTTTTGAGTTAGGAAATGTATCCGGAGTATTTGTATGAGGGTTATAGAAGGTTTCGGGAATGTTCTGGAAGGTTCTAGAGGATTTCTTGGAGTTTGTTTGAAAACCAAGAAGGGTCAAAGGAAACCTAGTGGGGCAAGACACGGATTCGTGGGGAGGAGGACTCCTCTCCCCTTCCCACCGCCGGCCATAGGAGGGGAGTCCTACTAGGACTCCCCCTCCCCAGGCGCGCCTCCCCCCTCTTAAATAGAAGGGCAGGGGCGCCCCCTCCACAATCTGCTCCATAACTCCAATCTCTGCCGCCTCTCTCCTCCACCTTTTCTTCTGCATAGGCATAGGCGAAGCCCTGCAAAATTCTCTACTCCACCACCACCACCCACGCCGTCGTGCTGCTGGGATTCCGTTGAAGAAGATCTACTACCTCCGCTGCTCGCTGGAACGGGGAGAGGAAGGTCTGCTTCGACTCCGCACGTGTGATCCGACTGCGGAAGCGCTGCCGTTACGCGGCGCCGGAAGGATCGTCCACTTGACCGACTGCGGAAGCCTGCCGGAACGTGACAACACCGGAAGGATCGTCCACACGATCTTGAGATCGGCAAGTGATGGACTACATCAACCACGAGATCTAATCTCGTTAACGCTTTCGGATCTACGAGGGTTAGTTCTTATCTATCTCGTTGCTCATGTCTAATAGATTAGATATTGGCTTTTATCTAGATTAGATCTGGGTTTGTTCGTTCTTGCGGTAGAAATTTTTTGTTGTCCATGCTACGAACCCATCAGTGGTATCAGAGCCGTATCTATGCGTAGATCTGTTGCACGAGTAGAACACAATGTTTTTGTGGGTGTTGATGCTTTTGTTGTCGGTGTCTTAGCATGTACTTTGCATCTTGCGGCATGGTGGGATGAAGCGGCTCAGGCTAACATTACATGTCATCACACATGAGACTTGCTCCACGCTTGACGTGCAACTTGCTTTGCACAAGTGGCTTTGCTGGTGTCTGTCTCTCCCACCATAGTTAAGATTCAATTTACAATGAGCATCTTGACAACACTTGTATCAACGTTGTGGTCCTTGTTCGTAGGTAAGATCGGTCTTATGCGAAAGCCCCAAACCACGTAAAACATGCAAAGAAAATTAGAGGTGTCTAACTTGTTTTGCAGGGGTTTTGTGATGTGATATGTCCATCATGTGATTGTGATTGTATTTGATGTATGCCATGATCCTTGTTGTAATATGGCAACCGGCAGGAGCCTAATGGTTGTCTTTAATTCTGTTAAGACCTGCGTGTCTATTCATCTTGTAATAGCTTTATTCCAAGTAGTTGTAATAGCTGCTAGTGATGATGGACAACCATGAAGCGGCGCCACTGACCTTGACGCAATGTTGGTGATGATGGAGATCATGTTCGTGCTTTGGAGATGGAGATCAAAGGCGCAAGAAGAAAAGGCCATATCATATCACACTAATTATGAATTGCCTGTGATGTTAATCCTTTATGCATCTTGTATTGCTTAGATCACGACGGTAGCATTATAAGATGATCCCTCTCACTAAATATCAAGTAATAAAGTGTTCACCCTTAGTTGGCACCGTTGCTAAGACTCGTCGTTTCGAAGCATCTCGTGATGATCGGATGTGATAGATTCTACGTGTGCATACAACGGGTGCAAGCCAGATTTGCACATGCGGAAACTAAGGTCGTCTTGACGAGCCTAGCATGTACAGACATGGTCTCGGAACACGGAATACCGAAAGGTAGAGCATGAGTCATATAAATGATATGATGAACATGAAGATTGTTCGCCGATGAAACTACATCTTCTCTCGTGAAGATCGGACTTGGTGTAGTGGACTTGGTTCGTGTAATCACTAAGACAATGTGAGGGATGTTGTTTTGAGTTGGAGTTCACCTAGTTAGTTAAGAATTAAATTTGAACTCAATTTGTCATAAACTTAGTCTAAAACTACTTGAAAATTGTTGTAGATTATGGCGACCCCCTCCATCAATTTCAATGCGTTCCTAGAGAAAGAAAAGCTTAAGAACAATGGAAACAATTTCACGGACTGGTTCCGTGGACTGAAGATCGTCCTCAGGGCTGGTCAGTTGACCTATGTGCTCGGTGCACCGCTAGGTAACCCACCTGCAGATAATGCCACCGATGACGAAAAGAATGTTTTCGGCCACTCGGAAAAATCATTACTCCACAGTTCAGTGTGCCATCCTGTACGGTTTAGAATCGGAGCTCCAGAAGCGTTTTTGACCACCACGACCCGTTCGAGATCATTAAGGAGCTCAGGCTAATTTTTGAGACTTCGCGCTGCCATGGGGAGCTATGAGGCCTCTGAAAAATTCTTTAACTGTAAGATGGAAGAAGGAAGCTCCGTTAGCGAGCACGTGCTCACCATGTTTGGGTACGCTAAGAAGCTCCAAGAGTTGGGAATATCGATTCCTAACGAATTGGGGATTTACCGTCTCCTTCAATCACTACCACCAAGTTACAAGAACTTTGTGATGAACTACAACATGCACTGCATGAACAAGACGTTGCCTGAACTGTCGTCCATGCTGAAAACTGCTGAAGTGGAGATAAAGAAGGAGCACCAAGTGTTGATGGTCAATAAGACCACCAATTTCAATAGACGGGGCAAGCCTAAGAACAAGGGCAACTTCAAGAAGGACGGCAAGAAAGCTGCCCGCACCTGCTAAGAAACCCAAGGCTGGTCCTAAGCCTGAAACTGAGTGCTTCTACTGCAAGGGTGATGGTCACTGGAAGCATAACTGCCCCAAGTACCTGGCGGATCTGAAGAACGGCAACATCAAGAGAAAGGTATATTTGATATATGTGTTATAGATGTGTATCTTACTAGTAATCGTAGTAGTGCCTGGGTATTTGATACTGGTTCGGTTGCTCATATTTGTAACGCGAAACAGGAACTGCAGAATAAACGAAGACTGGCAAGAGACGAGGTGATGATGCGCGTGGAAATGGCTCCAAGGTTGATGTGATTGCCGTCGGCACGCTCCCTCTACATCTACCTTCGGGATTAGTTTTAAATTTAAATAATTGTTATTTGGTGCCTGCGTTAAGCATGAACATTATATCTGGATCCTGTTTATTGCGAGACGGTTACTCTTTTAAGTCCGAGAATAAAGGTTGTTCGATTTATATGAGTAATATCTTTTATGGTAATGCACCTGAGATGAATGGTTTATTCTTACTAAATCTCGATAGTAGTGATACACATGTTCACAACATAGATGCTAAACGAATAAAATTGAATGATAATTCTACATACATATGGCACTGTCGTCTTGGTCACATTGGGGTGAAGCGTATGAAGAAACTCCATTCTGATGGACTTCTTGAATCACTTGATTTTGAATCACTTGAAAGATGCGAAGCATGTCTAATGGGAAAAATGACTAAGACTCCATTCTCTGGTACAATGGAGCGAGCTACAGACTTATTGGAAATAATATATACCGATGTGTGCGGTCCGATGAGTGTAGCATCGCGTGGTGGATATCGTTATGTTCTCACTTTCACGGATGAATTGAGTAGATATGGGTATGTCTACTTTATGAAACATAAGTCTGAAACTTTCGAGAAGTTTAAGGAATTTCAAAGTGAAGTGGAAAATCATCGTAACAAGAAGATTAAATTTTTGCGTTCTGATCGCGGAGGTGAATATCTGAGTTATGAGTTTGGCATGCATTTAAAGAAATGTGGAATACTTTCGCAGTTGACACCGCCGGGAACACCACAGCGTAATGGTGTGTCCGAATGTCGTAATCGAACTCTCTTAGATATGGTACGGTCTATGATGTCTCTTACAGATTTACCGTTATCATTTTAGGGCTATGCATTAGAGACAGCCGCATTCACTTTAAATAGGGCACCATCTAAATCCGTTGAAACGACACCATACGAATTGTGGTTTGGTAAGAAACCTAAGTTGTCGTTCCCTAAAGTTTGAGGTTGTGAAGCATATGTAAAGAAGTTACAACCTGATAAGCTAGAACCTAAAGCGGAGAAATGCGTCTTCATAGGATACCCTAAAGAAACAATTGGGTATACCTTCTATCATAGATCCGAAGGCAAAGTTTTCGTTGCAAAGAATGGATCCTTTCTTGAGAAGGAGTTTCTCTCGAAGGAGGTGACTGGAAGGAAAGTAGAACTCGATGAGGTTATTGAACCTTCTCTCAGATTTGAGAGTAGCACAACACCGAAAGATGTTTTTGTGCCGCCTGCACCAATTAAAGAGGAAGCTAATGATAATGATCATGAAAATTCAAACGAAGTTACGACTAAACCTCACAGGTCAACAAGGGTTCGTACCACTCCTGATTGGTATGACTCTGCCTTGAACGTCATGTTGGTAGACAACGTTGATGACCCTGCGACGTATGAAGAAGCTATGGTGAGCCCAGATTCCGACAAATGGCTAGAAGCCATAAAATCCGAAATGGGATCCATGTACGAAAACCAAGTGTGGACTTTGGTGGACTTTCCGGATGGCCGTAAGGCTGTCGAGAACAAATGGATTTTCTAGAGAAAAACAGATGCTGATGGTAATGTTACCGTCTATAAAGCTCGACTTGTCGCGAAAGGGTTCCGACAAATTCAAGGAGTTGACTATGATGAGACTTTCTCACCAGTAGCGAAGCTAAAGTCTGTGAGGATTTTGTTAGCAATTGCTGCACATTTCGATTGTGAGATTTGGCAGATGGATGTCAAAACGGCGTTCCTTAATGGTGACATTGAGGAAGAGTTGTATATGGTACAACCCAAGGGTTTTGTCGATCCTAAAAATGCTGACAAGGTATGCAAGCTTCAGCGCTCCATTTATGGACTGGAGCAAGCATCCCGGAGTTGGAATCAACGTTTTGATAAAGTAATCAAAAACTTTGGGTTTATACAAACTTATGGAGAAGCTTGTATTTACAAGAAAGTGAGTGGGAGCTCTGTAGCATTCTTAGTACTATAGGTAGATGACATATTGTTGATTGGGAATGATATAGAACTTCTTAATAGCGTCAAAACCTATTTGAATAATAGTTTTTCAATGAAGGATCTTGGCGAAGCGGCATACATTCTAGGCATCAAGATTTATAGTGATAGATCAAGACGCCTAATAGCGCTTTCACAAAGTACATACTTGGACAAAGTTCTAAAGAAGTTTAGAATGGAAGATAGCAAGAAAGGGTTCGTGCCCATGTTGTCAAGTAAGACCTTGAGTAAAACTCAAAGTCCAGCTACGGCAAAAGATAGAGAAAAAATGAATAATATTCCCTATGCCTCAACCATAGGTTCTATCATGTATGCCATGCTGTGTACAAGACCGGATATAGCACATGATGTTAGTTTGACTAGCAGATATCAAAGTGATCCTGGAATGGAGCACTGGACAGCGGTCAAGAATATCCTAAAGTACCTAAATAGGACTAAGGATATGGTTCTTTCTTATGGAGGTGATGAACAGCTTGTTGTAAACGGTTACACCGATGCTAGTTGGAACACCGATCTGGATGACTCAAAGTCACAGTCGGGATACGTATTTATTTTGAATGGTGCTGCAGTGAGCTGGAGGAGTGCGAAGCAAAGCATTGTGGCGAAATCTTCAACTGAATCGGAATACATAGCTGCTTCGGAGGCTGCACAAGAAGCCGTTTGGATGAAGGAATTCATTACTGAACTCGGCGTGGTTCCTAGTGTGTTGGACCCGATGGCCATCTACTGTGACAACACAGGTGCCATAGCTAATGCACAGGAGCCAAGGTCACATAGCAAGCTGAAGCACATCAAGCTACGTTTCCACGCTATTCGCGAGTATGTCCGAGATGGTGACATGAAGATTTGCAAAGTACACACTGATGTGAATGTGGCAGATCCGTTGACTAAACCTCTCCCTAGGGCAAAGCATGACCAACACCAGAACACCATGGGTGTTCGGTATATTACCATGTAATCTGGATTATTGACTCTAGTGCAAGTGGGAGACTGTTGGAGATATGCCCAAGAGGCAATAATAAAAGTGGTTATTATTATATCTTTGTGTTTATGATGAATGTTTACATCCCATGCTATAATTGTATTATTAGGAAACACTAATACATGTGTATTTTGTAAACATGTAAGAGTCCCTAGTAAGCCTCTTGTTGAACTAGCTTGTTGATTGATTGATGATCATGGTTTCCTGATCATGGACATAAGGATGTGATTAATAACAAGGTTATATCATTAGGAGAATGATGTGATGGACACACACCCGTAGTAAGCGTAGCATAAGATCAAGTCATTAAGTTCGTATTGCTGTAAGCTTTCAAATACATAGTAACCTAATCCTTCGACCATGAGGTTATGTTAATCACCATCACCGGATGGATACTTGGATGACATCAAACGCTGCTTCGTAACTGGGTGGTTATAAAAGTGTCATTGGGTATTCTGAAAGTATGTGTTGAAGCGCATGGACCAAGATTGGGATTTGTCCATCCATATGACGGATAGATATGCTCTGGGCCCTCTCCGTGGAATGTCATCTAGTTAGCTTGCAAGCATGTGACTAGGTCATAAGGGATGACATATCACGGAACGAGTAAAAAGTACTTATCAGTAACGAGGTAGAACTAGGTATGGAGATACCGACGATCAAACCTCGGATAAGTATAGTATCGCGAGACAAAGGGAATTGGTTTAGTATGTAAATGGTTCAATCGATCACGAAGTCATCGTTGAGTATGTGGGAGCCATTATGGATCTCCAGGTTCCGCTGATGGTTATTGATAAGAGATGTGTCTCTATCATGTCTGCATATTCACGAACCATAGGGTGACACACTTAAGGTTCGAAGTTGTTTTAAGTAGATATGGAATGTGCGTTGGAGACCGAATGTTGTTCGGAGTCTCGGAATGGATCCGGGACATCACGAGGAGATCCAGAATTGTCCGGAGAATAAGATTCATATATTGGGGATCATTTTCTGAGTTAGGAAATGTTCCGGAGTATTTGTATGAGGGTTCTAGAAGGTTTCGGAATGTTCTGGAAGGTTCTAGAGGATTTCTTGGAGTTTGCTTGAAAACCAAGAAAGGGTCAAAGGAAACCTAGTGCGGCAAGACACGGATTCGTGGGGGAGGAGGACTCCTCCCCCCTTCCCACCGCCGGCCATAGGAGGGGAGTCCTACTAGGACTCCCCCTCCCAAGGCGCGCCTCCTCCCCTTAAATAGAAGGGCAGGGGCGCCCCCTCCACAAGCTGCTCCATAACTCCAATCTCTGCCGCCTCTCTCCTCCACCTTTCTTCTGCACAGGCATAGGCGAAGCCCTGCAGAATTCTCTACTCCACCACCACCACCACGCCGTCGTGCTGCTGGGATTCCGTGGAGAATATCTACTACCTCTGCTGCTTGCTGGAACAGGGAGAGGAAGGTCTGCTTCGACTCCGCACGTGTGACCGACTACGGAAGCGCTGCCGAAACACGGCGCCGGAAGGATCGTCCACTTGATCGACTACGGAAGCGCTGCCGGAACGCGACGCCGGAAGGATCGTCCACACGATCTTGAGATCGGCAAGTGATCGACTACATCAACCACGAGATCTAATCTCGTTAACGCTTTCGGATCTACAAGGGTTAGTTCCTATCTATCTCGTTGCTCATGTCTAATAGATTAGATCTTGGCTTTTATCTAGATTAGATCTTGGTTTTGTTCGTTCTTGCGGTAGAAATTTTTTGTTTTCCATGCTACGAACCCATCAGCAACATCCCGTTCTACGACACGTTCTGATCCAGATAGCTTCTATGTCGGTTCTAGGCACCAAAAGGGCCATGAGCCTTTATCGTGAGCAGCATCTGAAACCAACAGCGATAGCGAGGCTTCCTTGATAGCACCAAGCACAAAACATGCCAGCACAACGAGGAAACGCTGCAAGCGCCATTAGGCCACAGCGGTACACCTGAAGGTGTCCGCCGCGAGGCAAACATGTATGAAGCACCACTTTCCGTAGGTCGGGTACATGCACGCAAGCACTTGAAAGGCAACAGTAACATAAGCCACACGAATGATGGGACACGGCCTCGGTAGTCGTCCGCACGAGGACGAGGGATCTACCAACAGACACGAGTCCAAAGCTACTCATGCGCTCACGTAGCCACAGCAGTCTAGCCTACCAAGCCTCCTCCCACGCATAGCACGGTAGAATTGCTTGCACAAAGGTGTCCTGAGTGTCCATAGCACGCGGGTGTTAGATCGGCAACAATTACCATCACAGGGGCTACGCTCTCCTTCCCCTAGCATCGGTCCAGCATGTCGCGTATCCTACCACAGACTGTGGAGAGAAGGCAACACACCGTTCTACGACACTTTCTGATCCAGAGTGCTTACTCTGAAGGGACTAGGGGCCACGCTCTCCTTCCCCTACTAGCATCGGTCCGGCATGTCGCGTATCCTACCACAGACTATGGAGAGAAGGCAACACCCCCATTCTACTACACTTTCTAATCTGGAGAGCTTTCTCTGATGGGACTAGGGGCCACGCTCTCCTTCACCTACTAGCATCGGTACAACATGTCGCGTATCCTACCATAGACTGTGGAGAGAAGGCAACACCCCGTTCTATGACACTTTCTCATCCGGAGAGCTTTCTCTGATGGGACTAGGGGCCATGCTCTCCTTCCCCTACTAGCATCGGTCTAGCATGTCACGTATCCTACCACAAACTGTGGAGATAATGCAACACCCCGTTCTACGACACTTTCTAATCTGGAGAACTTTCTTTTGAAGGGACTAGGGGCCATGCTCTCCTTCCCCTACTAGCATCGGTCCAGCATGTCGCGTATCCTACCACATAAGGTGGATTGAAGGAAACACCCTGTTCTACGACACTTTCTGGTCCGGAGAGCTTTCTCTGATGGGACTAGGGGCCATGCTCTCCTTCCCCTACTAGCATCGGTCTAGCATGTCGTGTATCCTACCACAAACTGTGGAGAAAAGGCAACACCCCGTTCTACGACACTTTCTGATCCGGAGAGCTTTCTTTGAAGGGACTAGGGGCCATGCTCTCCTTCCCCTACTAGCATCGGTCCAACATGTCGCGTATCCTACCACAGGCTGTGGATTGAAGGCAACACCGCGTTCTACGACACTTTCTGATCCGGAGAGGTTTCTCTGAAGGGACTAGGGGCCGTGCTCTCCTTCCGCTACTAGCATCGGTCCAGCATGTCGCGTATCCTACCACAGACTGTGGAGCGAAGGCAACACCCCATTCTATGACACTTTCTGATCCATAGAGCTTTCTCTGAAGGGACTACGGGCCACGCTCTCCTTCCCCTACTAGCATCGGTCCAGCATGTCGCGTATCCTACCACAGATTGTGGAGCGAAGGCAACACCCCGTTCTATGACACTTTATGATCCGGAGAGTTTTCTCTGAAGGGACTAGGGGCTACACTCTCCTTCCTATACTAGCATTGGTCTAGCATGTTGCGTATCGTACCACAGACTGTGGGGAGAAGGAAACACCCCGTTGAACGACACTTTCTGATCCGGAGAGCTTTCTCTAAAGGGACTAGGGGCCACGCTCTCCTTCCCCTACTAGCATCGGTCCAGCCTGTCGTGTATCCTACCGTAGACTATGGAGAGAAGGTAACACCCCATTCGACGAAACTTTCTGATCCGGAGAGCTTTCTCTGAAGGGACGTAGGCAAGAATATGTAAACACCGACTATCCACCCATATAGACTGGGAGAAGTTGCCCATATGGAACACAAAAAACGTAAGCAGCAATCACCTTTTTGGGAAATCATGCCGTCTGGGAACATTTACGCGATCGAGCAATGACTCCACGATGTCCTGGATGTAACCAGAGAAACACATTCAATGTGGCGGAGCTCAATTCGTCTATTGTCACGAGGTAAATACACCGAACTCCTGCTGATCCTCGTACGGATACGTTAAACCAGATTTTTGGATAATACGGGGCCAGGGGCGCTTTCTCACTTGAGCCGCCACGCTCTGGCTAGAGTCTGTGGAATGGGTCTCGAATCCGCCCGAGATTCATGTGTTTTTGCCCAGAAAACACGACCCATCCCCCTCCCCACAGACCCGGGGACACGCCACCACCACCCTAGTATACCCGGGGAACGCACCCCCCCTTGGACCCCTGCCCTTCAGCTCGTGAAGGAGGGGTACACTCTCTGCCGCGGCAGAGAAAATGGCCATTTCTCTGCCGTGGTAGAACTTCCTGCACGGGTTTTGCCCGGATTCAACGTCTCGCCCAGATTTTGCATGTTTTGAGTGTAACCGACACGTGAGACGCTAGTCGTGTTTTCCACGATGTAGGGCCATTTTCTATGATGTCGTGGATTTTTCCCTGGTTTCCACGTTTTGGCAGTTCGGTCCAACGTCTCGCCCAGATTTTGCCTGTTTTGAGCTTAACCGACACGTGATACGCTAGTCGTGTTTTCCACGATGTCGGGCCGTTTTCCACGATGTTGTGGATTTTTGTCCAATTTCCACGTTTGGGCTGTTGGATTCAACGTCTCGCCCAGATTTTGCATTTATTGAGCGTAACCGACACACATGAGACGCTAGTCGTGTTTTTCACGATGTCGGGCCATTTTCCACGATATCGTGGATTTTTGCCCGGTTTCCACGTTTTGGCCGTTTCGTCCAACGTCTCGCCCAGATTTTGCATGTTTTGAGCGTAACCGACACACGTGACACACTAGTCGTGCTTTCCATGATGTCGGGCCATTTTCCACGATGTCGTGGACTTTTGCCCGATTTCCACGTTTTGGCCGTTTCGTCCAACGTCTCGCCTAGATTTTGCCTGTTTTGAGGTTAACCGACACGTGAGACGCTAGTCGTGTTTTCCAAGATGCCGGGCCGTTTTCCGCGTTGTGGTGGATTTTTGTCCAGTTTCCACGTTTTGGTTGTTGGATTCAACGTCTCGCCCAAATTTTGCCTGTTTTGAGCGTAATCGACACAGGTGAGACGCTAGTCGTGTTTTTCACGATGTCGGGCCGTTTTCCACGATGTCGTGGATTTTTGCCCGGTTTACACGTTTTGCCCGTTTCGTCCAACGTCTAGCCCAGATTTTGCATGTTTTGAGCGTAATCGACACACGTGAGATGCTAGTCGTGTTTTCCATGATGTCGGGCCGTTTTCCACGATGACGTGGACTTTTGCCCAGTTTCCACGTTTTGGCCGTTCTGTCCAACGTCTCGCCCAGATTTTGCCTGTTTTGAGCTTAACCGACAGGTGAGACGCTAGTCGTGTTTTCCACGATTTCGAGTCGTTTTCCACGATGTCAACCGTTTTCCACGATGTTGTGGATTTTTGTCCAGTTTCCACGTTTTGGCTGTTGCATTCAACGTCTCGCCCAGATTTTGCCTGTTTTGAGCGTAACCGACACACATGAGACGCTAGTCGTGTTTTCCACGATGTCGAGCCATTTTCCACGATGTCGGTCCATTTTCCTTGATGTCGTGGATTTTTGCCCGGTTTCCATGTTTTGGCCGTTTCGTCCAACGTCTCGCCCAGATTTTGCATGTTTTGAGCTTAAGCAACATGTCAGACGCTAGTCTTGTTTTCCATGATGTCGTGGATTTTTGTCCGGCTTCCACATTTTGGCTATTCGGTCCAACGTCTCGCCCAGATTTTGCATGTTTTGAGCGTAACCGACACACGTGAAGCACTAGTCGTGTTTTCCACGATGTCGTTGGTTTTTGACTGGTTTCCACGTTTTGGCTGTTGGATTAAACGTCTCGCGCAGATTTTGCATGTTTTGAGCGTAACCGACACACGTGAGACGCTAGTCGTGTTTTCCACGATGTCGAGCCATTTTCCACGATGTCGTGGATTTTTGCCCGGTTTCTATGTTTTGGCCGTTTCATCCAACATCTCACCCAACTTTTGCATGTTTTGAGCTTAACCGACATGTGAGACGCTAGTCGTGTTTTCCACGATGTCGCGCCAATTCGCCTGGTTTCCATGTTTTGGTCGTCTCGTCTAACGTCTCGCCCAGATTTTGCATGTTTTGAGCTTAACCGACACATGTGAGACGCTAGTCATGTTTTCCACGTTGTCGGGCTGTTTTCCAGGATGTCGTGGTTTTTTGTCCGGTTTCCATGTTTTGGATGTTCGGTCCAACGTCTCGCCCAGATTTTGCATGTTTTGAGCATAACCGACACACGTGAGACGGTAGTCGTGTTTTCCACGATGTCGGGCCGTTTTCCACGATGTCGTGGTTTTTTGTCCGTTTTCCATGTTTTGGATGTTCGGTCCAACGTCTCGCCCAGATTTTGCCTGTTTTGAGCTTAACCAACACATGAGACGCTAGTCGTGTTTTCCACGATGTCGTGGATTTTTGTCCGGATTCCACGTTTTGTGTCGTGGTGGTGTCACGGCAGATGCCTGCTATAGGCTAAAGTTGGTGCTGAATGGACGTTGGAGGAATCCGGGGAGGGATGTTGAAGTGAATACCTCATACGGAAGAACTCAGAGAGACATGATATACCAAGGTTCGAGGCTCTCCTAGTGAGATAACACCTCTACCCCTGCATCTAATCTCATATATCTTGCCATGCTTGTGGCTACAATGGTGCTCCTTGAGCTGTACTCTTATGCCTCTCAAGGACAGAGTAGAGGAAGAAGAAACCATGCTCCAAGTGAGCAGAGGGAGAGGAGCCCTTCAGGGAGCCTCCCATGTAACGTTACCCCTGGTGCTCCTTATAAAGGGGAGCCCAGGGGACAAGGAATGTCATCTAAAGTACTCCTATTAGCTGTCTTGTCGGGCTTACCTAGTCAGCTTGTCCTTTGTTGAGTCATTGGTCTTATCCCTTCGGCATATTCCTTAGCATCTTTGGAGATGCTTGGCATATTCCCTAGCATCTCCCAAGATACCCAGCATATTCCTTAGCATCTTGGACCAAAGGGGGCCAGTCTGAGCCAGGGGTGTCCCAAGACTGGCACCTGATGTAGGCTTGACTTAACTTGGTAGCATGTCGGTGTAGAGGTCACTGGTGGGTCCAGGTATGAGAGAAAAGAGGTCCGGGATGAAGTAATTCGGCCCAGGAAAGTGAAATTCGGACATGGGTGGAAATAATCTGGCCTAGGATAAAACGGGGCCCAAACTGGACGATGAACAGTGTCCAGCCGGATTACCCCAAGCCTAGCCGGATTAGCACCTAATTTGGCCTGGGCAGAGGCACTCTAAGGGCCCAGCCGGGGTAGGAGCGAACCCGGCCTGAGGAAGCCCAGCCGGGGATTTGCCCACCTCGGCCTAGGAGGCTGCGGTCTGGGGCAGTGCTACGTAGTCCCGCGGTAGGCCGAGTCTAGCTCGTGCCGGCCCACCCGGGGGATGAAGGAGAAGCGGCGGTGCGGGAACTTGACACTGGGGCGGCGACCCGTGGTGGGCCGAACTACGCCTATGTCGGCCCACCCGGGGAGGCTCGGCAGTTTGGCGATGTTGGCGGGATGGCGAGGCGCTGACCTAGCGCGGGAGCGAGAGCGGTGGGGTCGGGAGATTCAGCGGGGCTTCGTTCTGGCGGGAGAGGCGCAGGATGAGGCCCGTGGTGGGCCAAATTTCCCTGTGTCGGCCCACCCAGGGGAGGATGCTGGCGCGTGATGGTGGCAGGCCGGTCTGGGCAAACTGGCCTGTCCGGATTAGATAGTAATTCGTCCCTCACAGGGCAGGATTCACCTGAGACTATCCTATACAAGCCGGGTTACATATAACTCGGCCCATATCAGTCTTATTCCTTATTCACTATCTCTTTTCTTCCTTAATCATAATAGGTGCTTTCTCTCCTTATGTATACTTCACAGATATTACCCTATACATTACAGAGGTCTCACTTATCCTCAACTCTAGGGTACCTGGGTTTACATCCCCAACATTAGTCCCCGAGGCTATGTGGAATTCGCAAAATCGCACAGAGGCTTCATAATGACATCTCTAGATTTGTTTACCAACACACTGTCCTTTTCATATGTCCCTGACTTATGGCCTTCTTCGGTTCTGGTCCTAACCCTTTTGCGTAAGCCATTTGGCTTTTGGCCTGATTTGGCTCTGGCCTTAACCCATTTGGGTAAATCTTTTGGCTTCCGGCCAAATTTGGCTCTGGCCTTAACCCTTTTGGGTAAGTTATTTGGCTTCTGGCCGAATTTGGCTCTAGCCTTAACCCTTTTGGGTAAGTTATTTGGCTTCTTGCCGAATTTGGCTCTGGCCTTAACCCTTTTGGTTAAGTCTTTTCGCTTCTAGCCAAATTTGGCTCTGGCCTTAACCCTTTTGGGTAAGTTATTTGGCTTCTGGCCGAATTTGGCTCTGGCCTTAACCCTTTTGGGTAAGTTATTTGGCTTTTGGCTGAATTTGGCTCTGGCCTTAACCCTTTTGGGTAAGTCATTTGGCTTCTGGCCTGATTCGGGTCTGACCATAACACTTTTGGGTAAGTCTTTTGGCTTCTTGCCGAATTTGGCTCTGGCCTTAATCCTTTTGGGTAAGTCTTTTGGCTTCTAGCCAAATTTGGCTCTGGCCTTAACCCTTTTGGGTAAGTTATTTGGCTTCTGGCCGAATATGGCTCTGGCCTTAACCCTTTTGGGTAAGTTATTTGGCTTCTGGCCGAATTTTGCTCTGGCCATAACCCTTTTGGGTAAGTCATTTGGCTTCTAGCCTGATTTGGCTCTGGCCTTAACCCTTTTGGGTAAGTCTTTTGGCTTCTGGCCGAATTTGGCCCTGGCCTTAACCCTTTTGGGTAAGTCTTTAGGCTTCTAGCAGAATTTGGCTCTGGCCTTAACCCTTTTGGGTAAGTCTTTTGGCTTCTAGCCTGATTTGGCTCTGGCCTTAACCCTTTTGGGTAAGTCATTTGGCTTCTGGCCTGATTTGGCTATGGCCTTAACCCTTTTGGGTAAGTCTTTTGGCTTCTGGCCGAATTTGGCTTTGGCCTTAACCCTTTTGGGGAAGTCTTTTGGCTTTTGGTTGAATTTGGCTCTGGCCTTAACCCTTCTGGGTAAGTCATTTGGCTTCTGGCCTGATTTGGCTCTGGCCTTAACCCTTTCGGGTAAGTCTTTTGGCTTCTGGCCGAATTTGGCTGTAGCCTTAACCCTTTTGGGTAAGTCTTTTGGCTTGTGGTTGAATTTGGCTCTGGTCTTAACCCTTTTGGGTAAGTCATTTGGCTTCTGGCCTGATTTGGCTCTGGCCTTAACCCTTTTGGGTAAGTCTTTTGGCTTCTGGCTGAATTTGGCTCTGGCCTTAACCCTTTTGGGTAAGTCTTTTGGCTTCTTGCCGAATTTGTCTCTGGATTTAACCCTTTTGGGTAAGTCTTTTGGCTTCTGGCCGAATTTGGCTCTGGCCTTAACCCTTTTGGGTAAGTCTTTTGGCTTCTGGCCGAATTTGGCTCTGGCCTTAACCCTGTTGGGTAAGTCTTTTGGCTTCTGGCCGAATTTGGCTCTGGCCTTAACCCTTTTGGGTAAGTCTTTTGGCTTCTGGTCGAATTTGGCTCTGGACTTAACCCTTTTGGGTAAGTCTTTTGGCTTCTGGCCGAATTTGGCTCTGTCCTTAACCCTTTTGGGTAAGTCTTTTGGCTTCTAACCGAATTTGGCTCTGGCCTTAACCCTTTCGGGTAAGTCTTTTGGCTTCTGGCCCAATTTGGCTCTGGCCTTAACCCTTTTGGGTAAGTCATTTGGCTTCTGGCCTGATTCGGCTCTGGCTTGATGAATTGTAATCCGAGTTATCTCATCCGAGCTATAATTGCTGAGTTATATGTCTCAAAATTGACATGAGTCTCTGTTTTGAGTTACTTGACTTAGAATCCGAGTTACTTGACTCAAATCCAAGTTACATGACTCAAATCCGAGTTACATGACTCAAATCGGAGTTACCTGATGGGAGTTTGAGTTGCTTGACTCGAATCTGACATAAGTCTTAGATCCGAGTTATTTGGTTGAGATATGATATGGCCTTACAATTGGCTGAAAAACCGCCATAGGTTTGGATCCGAGATATGATTTGGAGTTATGATATGACTTCATGATATCGTGACATATTTCCATAGATATGGATCCGAGATATAGATCCGAGATTTGATATGATGAATGATTGATATGCTGGCACATGCCATCCAATATATGGAACAAACTGATTTGAGGTATAGGATAACCTGGTAAGTTGGGTTAAAATCCGAGTTACCCTGTAACTAGGAAACTGAAGCGAATTCAAATTACCCCTATAATTAGGCAAACTGAAGTAAAATCCGAGTTACCATGTAACTAGGAAACCCGTAGTTAGGCAAATTGAAGTAAAATCTGAGTAACCATGTAACTAGGAAACCGAGGTTAAACCCGAGTTACCATGTAACTAGGCAAACCGAGATAAAATCCGAGTTACCATGTAACTTGGAAACCTGTAATTAGGCAAACTAAAGTAAAATCCGAGTTATCGGGTAACCTGGCATGGTGATGCACACACCGATGCGAATTACGGATGACCTGGTAAGCTGAAAACAGCAATCCGAGTTAAATCTGAGTTACCAGGTAATCCGGTTGACTGAGTCAAATCCGAGTTACCAGATAACCCAGCAAAAGCGAAGTATAATCCTAGTTATTAGGTAATTTGGTGAGTTGAGTTAAACCCAAGTTATAAATGACTTGGTGAGCTACTTTTTATCCATGGCAGCTTAAAGACACAAAGCAGTGGATACATACGAGATCATGGCATATCTTAAGTCTTTTCCGAGTTATTGTTCTATGCTCGGAGACACCGAGTTACCGAGCTACTTTTTCTACCCTTAGGTGACTCAAAAGGCACACGTGCTAATCCCCGGGTTGAGTTATCTCATCCCTGGGGTAAACAACTAGGTGATAGTCCTCGAGTGACATCCAGGGTATCTCATGTGCATGTTGGTTGAGTTATCTAGTTGAGTCACTCCCAAAGGGTCAGCTACGACTTACTGTACTATTGGTGAAGAGGTTGAAACACCTCAACAAGGGAGGCTTGTATGCCAACTCCCCTACTCTCTGTATGTTGAGGAAGAGGATGTAGAGACCTTTGATCGATGTTGAAGCAGAGCTTGATGCAGACGTTCCCGTCCGGATGGTAACCCAACCAGCGTCGCTTATCAGCCCCACGGTGGGCGCCAACTGTCGTGGTGGTGTCATGACAGATGCCTGGTATAGGCTAAAGTTGGGGCCGAATGGACGATGGAGGAATCCAGGGAGGGATGATGAAGTGAAGACCTCATACGGAAGAACTCGGAGAGACACGATATACCCATGTTCGAGGCTCTCCTAGTGAGATAACACCTCTACTCCTACATCTAATCTCATATATCTTGCCATGCTTGTGGCTACAATGGTGCTCCTTGAGCTGTACTCCTATGCCTCTCAAGGAGAGAGGAGAAGAAGAAGAAACCATGCTCCTAGTGAGCAGAGGGAGAGGAGCCCTTCAGGGAGCCTCCCATGTAATGTTACCCCTGGTGCTCCTTATAAAGGGGAGCCCAGGGGACAAGGTATGTCATCTAAAGTACTCCTATGAGCTGTCTTGTGCGGCTTGCCTAGTCAGCTTGTCCTTTATTGAGTCATTGGTCTTATCCCTTCGGCATATTCCTTAGCATCTTTGGAGATGCTTGGCATATTCCCTAGCATGTCCCAAGATGCCCAGCATATTCCTTAGCATCTGACCAAAGGGGCCAGTCTGAGCCAGGGGTGTCCCAAGACTGGCACCTGACGTAGGCTTGACTAGACTTGGCAGCGTGTCGATGTAGAGGTCACTGGTGGGTCCATGTATGAGAGAAATGTCGTCCGGGACGAAGTAATTCGGCCCCGGAAAGTGAAATTCGGACATGGGTGGAAATAATCCGGCCTGGGGATAAAACAGGGCCCAAACTGGACGATGAACAGTGTCCAGCCGGATTACCCCAAGCCTAGTCGGATTACCTCCTAATTTGGCCTGGGCAGAGGCGCTCTGAGGGCCTAGCCGTGGTAGGAGCGAACCTGGCCAGGGGCAGCCTAGTCGGGGCTTTGCCCACCTCGGCCCAGGAGGCTGCGGTCCGGGGCAGTGCTGCGTAGTCCCGCGGTGGGCCGAGTCTAGCTCGTGCCGGCCCACCCGGGGGATGAAGGAGAAGCGGCGGTGCGGGAACTTGACGCTGGGCGGCGACCAGTGGTGGCCGAACTGCGCCTATGTCGGCCCATCCGGGGAGGCTCGGCAGTTTGGCAATGTTGACGAGATGGCGAGGCACTGACACGGCGCGGGAGAGGGAGTTGTGGCGTCGGGAGATTCGGCGGGGCTTCATTCTGGTGGGAGAGGCACAGGAAGAGGCCCGTGGTGGGCCAAATTTCCCTCTGTCGGCCCACCCGAGGGAGGATGCTGGCGCGTGACGGTGGCAGGCCGGTCTAGGCAAACTGGCCCGTCCGGATTAGATAGTAATTCGGCCCTCATAGGGCAGGATTCACCTGAGACTATCCTATATAGGCCGGGTTACATATAACTCGGCCCATATTAGTCCTATTCCTTTTTCTTTATCTCTTTTCTTCCTTAATCATAATAGGTGCCTTCTCTCTTTATGTATACTTCATAGATATTACCCTATACATTAAAGAGGTCTCACTTATCCTCAACTCTAGGGTACCTGGGGTTACATCCCCAACATTTTTGTTGTTCGGTCCAACGTCTCGCCTAGATTTTGCCTGTTTTGAGCGTAACCAACACATGAGACGCTAGTTGTGTTTTCCACGATGTCGGGCCATTTTTCCCAGTTTCCACGTTTTGGCCGTTTCGTCCAACGTCTCGCCCAGATTGTGCATGTTTTGAGCTTAACTGACACGAGAGACGCTAGTCGTGTTTTCCACGATGTCGGGCCGTTTTCCCCGATGTCGTGGATTTTTGTCCGGTTTCCACGTTTTGGTTGGTCGGTCCAACGTTTCGCCCAGATTTTGCAAGTTTTGAGCATAACCGACACGCGTGAGACGCTAGTCGTGTTTTCCACGATGTCGGGCCGTTTTCCACGATATCGTGGATTTTTACCCGGTTTCCACGTTTTGGCTGTTTCGTCCGACGTCTCGCCTCGATTTTGCATGCTTTGAGCGTAACCGACACACGTGAGACGCTAGTCGTGTTTTCCACGATGTCGGGCCATTTTCCATGATGTCGTGGATTTTTGTCCAGTTTCCATGTTTTGGCTGTTCGAATCAACGCCTCGCCCAAATTTTGCATGTTTTGAGCATAGCCGACACACGTGAGACGGTAGTCGTGTTTTCCACGATGTTGGGCCATTTTCCACGATGTCGTAGATTTTTGTCCGGTTTCCACGTTTTGGCTCTTGGATTCAACGCCTCGCCCCTATTTTGCCTGTTTTGAGCGTAACCGACACACATGAGACGCTAGTCGTGTTTTCCACGATGTCGGGCCGTTTTCCACGCTGTCGTGGATATTTGCCCGGTTTCGACGTTTTGGCAGTTTCGTCCAACGTCTTGCCCAGATTTTGCTTGTTTTGAGCATAACCGACACACGTGAGACGCTAGTCGTGTTTTCCACGATGTCGGGCCGTTTTCCACAATGTCGTGGATTTTTGTCTCGTTTCCATGTTTTGGCTGTTGGATTCAACGTCTCGCCCAGATTTTGTTTGTTTTGAGTGAACCCGACACACGTGAGACGCTAGTCGTGTTTTCCACGATGTCGGGCCATTTTCCACATGTCGTGGATTTTTGCCCGGTTTCCACGTTTTGGCTGTTTCGTCCAATGTATCGCCCAGATTTTGCATGTTTCGAGCTTAACCGACACGTGAGACGCTAGTCGTGTTTTCCATGAAGTCGGGCCGTTTTCCATGATGTCGTGGATTTTTGTCCGGTTTCCACGTTTTGTCTATTCGGTCCAACGTCTCGCCTAGATTTTGCTTGTTTTGAGCGTAACCGACACACGTGAGACGCTAGTCGTGTTTTCCACGATGTCGTGGATTTTTTCCCGGTTTCCACATTTTGGCCGATCGGTTTAACGTCTCGACCAGATTTGGAATGTTTTCAATGTAACCGACACACGGGGGACGCTAGTCGTGTTTTCCACGATGTCAGGCGGTTTTCCATGTTGTCTCCCTGTTTCCACGTTTTGACCATTCGGTCCAACGTATAGCCTAGATTTGTCTTGTTTTCCACGTAACCGTCACACATGAGACGCTAGTCGTGTTTTCCACGATGTCAAGTACCAAGTTTTTCCGCAAGTATATACCAAGATACTTCCATGATGTCGAGGTACGTTCTTCCAGACTTGTTCAGTCTTTGGTTTCTCCAGGTCCTTATGTATTTTTTCCATTATGGAAATTTTCCTAATCTTGCTGCCTTGTTCGAATAGGAATGATCAAATGCTAGCTTTTTAGAAGCATGATGTTCAAACTCATGAACATGGGTTGGTAAGTTACGAGTGGAACCCAAACATGTTCATTGAAATTATCTCTCGATGCATGGTCGGTCTACTTGGAGTCTGGGGACTTGGTACTTTCATATGGACACAGTTCGTGTGGGAAGCCCGATTGCATCTAATGTATTGCCAAGTGCCTTACGGTAGCTGCTAAGTGCGGCCACGTATATGATATATCTCGGACTTGGAGCTTTAGTGGAAGAACTTGGCAATATTGGGAGGCTTCACACCTATTTCATGTAATATGCTGCCAGGTTGCTTTGCGTTGATAGCCAAGTGCTTCTTGGTGGTCTCGTATATGCTTTCTCCTGGACTTGGTGCTTTTGAGGTAGCACATGGAAACATTGGGGGGCTTCACACCTATTTCATGTCATGTACTGCCAAGTGTATTCCGTTGATCACAAAGTGCTTCTCGGTGGACTTGTATATGCTTTCTCTCCGACTTGGTGCTTTTGAGGAAGCACTTGGCAATGTTGTTCGTCTTCATACCTATTTTATGTCATATACTACCAAGTGCTTTTCGTTCATAGCCAAGTGCTTCTTGTGGGTCTTGTATATGCTTTCTCGCAGACTTGGTGCTTTTGAGGAAGCACGTGTCAATGCTACAAGTAATAGTGTAGATCATAGAGGGCAAGTTTGAACCTCCCTTGAGAATAGATGAGTTGGGGGAGGGACGAATTTGTGCGACGTGGGGCTGGATCTTAGTGGATCGTGGAAGCAAGGCCACTCTACCACTTACAATGCCCTTGGGGGCACAGGTGCCCCTAACGTTGGTCGGGGCGGGCGGCGGGCACAGGCATTGCTTGCTAGTTTGGATTCTGACTTAGAGGTGTTCAGTCATAATCCGGCACACGGTAGCTTCGCGCCACTGGCTTTTCAACCAAGCGCGATGACCAATTGTGTGAATCAACGGTTCCTCTTGTACTAGGTTGAATTACTATCGCGACACTGTCATCAGTAGGGTAAAACTAACTTGTCTCACGACGGTCTAAACCCAGCTCACGTTCCCTATTGGTGGGTGAACAGTCCAACACTTGGTGAATTCTGCTTCATAATGATATGAAGAACCGACATCGAAGGATCAAAAAGCAAAGTCGCTATGAACGCTTGGCTGCCAAAAGCCAGTTATGCCTGTGGTAACTTTCTGACACCTCTAGCTTCAAACTCCGAAGATCTAAAGGATCGATAGGCTACGCTTTCATGGTTCGTATTCGTACTAGAAATCAGAATCAAACGATCTTTTACCCTTTTGTTCCACACGATATTTCTGTTCTTGTTGAGCTCATCTTAGGACACCTGCTTTATCTTTTAACGGATGTGCCGCCCCAGCCAAACTCCCCACCTGACAGTGTCTTCCGCCCGGATCGGCCTGGTGAGACTGGGCCTTGGATCCAAAAGGAGGGGACTTGCCCCGCTTCGGACCCACGAAATAAGTAAAATAATGTTAAAAGTAGTGGTATTTCACTTGCGCTCGTAAAGGCTCCCACGTATCCTACACCTCTCAAGTCATTTCACAAAGTCGGACTAGAGTCAAGCTCAACAGGGTCTTCTTTCCCCGTTGATTCCGCCAAACCCGTTCCCTTGGCTATGGTTTCACTGGATAGTAGACAGGGACACTAGTGGAATCTCATTCATCCATTCATGCGCGTCACTAATTAGATGACGAGGCATTTGGCTACCTTAAGAGAGTCATAGTTACTCCCGCCGTTTACTCGCGCTTGGTTGAATTTCACTTTGACATTCAGAGCGCCGGGTAGAAATCACATTGCGTCAGCATCCGTGAGGACCATCGCAATGCTTTGTTTTAATTAAACAGTCGGATTCGCCTTGTCCGTACCAGTTCTGGGTCGATTGTTTCATGCTCGGGGAAAGCCCCCGAAGGGACGATTCCCGGCCCATCCCCTGGCCTCCACGCGGCGACCCGCTCTCGCCGTGTGAGTAGCTCGCGCAATCCGCCGACAGCCGACGTGTTCGGGGACGGGACCCCCGAGCCCAGTCCTCAGAGCCAATCCTTTTCCCGAAGTTACGGATCCATTTTACCGTCTTCCGTTGCCTACATTGTTCCATTGGCTAGAGGATGTTCAACTTGGAGACCTCATGCGGTTATGAGTACGACCGGGCGTGGACGGTACTCGGTCCTCCGGATTTTCATGGGCCGCCGGGGGCGCACCGGACACCGCGCGACATGTGGTGCTCTTCTGACCACTGGACCCTACCTCCGGCTTAACCGATTCCAATGTTGGCAGGCCATTAAGAAGAAAAGATAACTCTTCCCGAGGCCCCCGCCGGCGTCTCCGGACTTCCTAACATCACCGTCAACCGCCAGATCCCGGCTTGGGAAATCTTAACCCGATTCCCTTTCGGGGGTTGCGCGTGATCGCGCTATCTGTCGGGGTTACCCCGTCCCTTAGGATTGTCTTACCCATGTGCAAGTGCCGTTCTCATGGAACCTTTCTCCTCTTCGGCCTTCAAAGTTCTCATTTGAATATTTGCTACTACCACCAAGATCTACACCGACGGCCGCTCCGCCCAGGCTCGTGTCCTAGGTTTTGTAGCGGCCTCCCCACCCTCCTACTCATCGGGGCATGGCACTCGCCTAGATTGCCAGGTGTAGGTCGCGCGCTTCAGCGCCATCCATTTTTGGGGCTAAATGATTCGGCAAGTGAGTTGTTACACACTCCTTAGCGGATTTCGACTTCTATGACCACCGTCCTGCTGTCTTAATCGACCAACACCCTTTGTGGGTTCTAGGTTAGCCCGCAGTTGGGCACCGTAATCCGGCTTCCGATTCATCCTGCATCGCTTATTCTGCTTACCAAAAATGGCCCACTTGGAGCACCCGATTTCGTGGCGCGGCTCGTCGGAGCAGCCGCACCATCCTACAAATTTAAAGTTTGATAATAGGTGGAGGGCGTTGTGCCCCCCATACCTCTAATAATTGGCTTTACCTGATAAAACTCGTAATGGGCTCCAGCTATCCTGAGGGAAACTTCGGAGGGAACCAGCTACTAGATGGTTTGATTAGTCTTTCGCCCCTATACCCAAGTTAGACAAACGATTTGCACGTCAGTATCGCTTCGAGCCTCTACCAGAGTTTCCTCTGGCTTTGCCCGGCTCAGGCAT
>CAJUXJ010001581.1:115586-120586 GCA_910589775.1 Avena eriantha
CTCGTATCCGCCCGAGATTCATGTGTTTTTCCCAGAAATCACGATCCATCCCCCTCCCCATAGACCCGGGGGGCATGCCCCTACCCCCCTACAATACTCGGGGAACGCACCCCCCTGGACCCCTGCCCTTCAGCTTGTGAAGGAGGGGTACACTCTTTGCCACGGCAGAGAAAATGGCCATTTCTCTGCCGCGGCAGAACTTCCTGCACGGGTTTTTGCCCGGATTCAACATCTCGCCTACATTTTGCATGCTTCGAGTCTGACCGACACACGTGAGACGCTAGTCGTGTTTTCCATGATGTCTGGCCGTTTTCCACGATGCCGTGGATTTTTGCCTGGTTTCCATGTTTTGGTTGTTCGGTCTAACGTCTCGCCCAGAATTTGCCTATTTTGAGCTTAACCGACACGTGAGATGGTACTCGTGTTTTCTACGACGTCTGGCTATTTTCCACGATGTCGTGGATTTTGTCCGGTTTGCACGTTTTGGCTGTTGGATTCAACGTCTCGCCCAGATTTTGCCTCTTTTGAGCGTAACAGACTACCGTGACACGCTAGCCGTGCTTTTCACGATGATGGGCTGTTTTCCACGATGTCGTGGATTTTTGCCCGGTTTCCATGTTTTGGCCGTTTCGGCCAATGTCTTGCCCAGACTTTGTATGTTTTGAGCTTAACCGACACACGTGAGACGCTAGTCGTGTTTTCCACGATGTCGGGCCGTTTTCCATGGTGTTGTCGATTTTTGCCCGGTTTCCATGTTTTGGCCGTTTCGTCCAACGTCTCGCCAAGATTTTGCCTGTTTTGAGCTTAACCAACACGTGAGACGCTAGTCGTGTTTTCCACGGTGTCGGGCTGTTTTCCACGATGTTGTGGATTTTTGTCCAGTTTCCACGTTTTGGCAGTTGGATTCAACGTCTCGCCCAGATTTTCCATGTTTTTAGCATAACCGACACACGTGAGACGCTAGCCGTGTTTTCCACGATGTCGGGCCGTTTTCCATGATGTCTGGCCATTTTCTAGAATGTCGTGGATTTTTGCCCGGTTTCCACGTTTTGGCCGTTTGGTCCAACGTCTCGCCCAGATTTTGCATGTTTTGAGCTTAACCGACACGTGAGACGTTTAGTCGTGTTTTCCAAGATGTCGTGGATTTTTGTCCGGTTACCATGTTTTGGCTGTTCGCCCAACGTCTCACCCAGATTTTGCCTGTTTTGAGCGTAACCGACACACGTGAGATGCTAGTCGTGATTTCCACGATGTTGGGCCATTTTCCAGGATGTCATGGATTTTTGTCCGGTTTCCATGTTTTGGCTGTTGGATTCAACGTCTCGCCCAGATTTTGCCTGTTTTGAGCGTAACCGACACACGTGAGACGCTAGTCGTGTTTTTCACGATGTTGGGCCATTTTCCACGATGTCGTGGATTTTTGCCCGGTTTCCACGTTTTGGCCGTTTCATCCAACGTCTCGCCCAGATTTTGTATGTTTTGAGCTTAACCGACACGTGAGACGCTAGTCGTGTTTTCCACGATGTCGGACCCTTTTGCGCGGTTTCCATTTTTTAGCCGTTTCGTCCAACGTCTTGCCGAGATTTTGCATGTTTTGAGCTTAACCGACACGTGAGACGCTAGTCGTGTTTTCCGCGATGTCGGGCCGTTTTCCACGATGACGTGGATTTTTGCCCGGTTTCCACGTTTCGGCTGTTGGATTCAACGTCTCGCCCAGATTTTGCCTGTTTTGAGCGTAACCGACACACGCGAGATGCTAGTCGTGCTTTCCACGATGTCGGGCCGTTTTCCATGATGTCTGGCCATTTTCCACAATGTCGTGGATTTTTGCCCGGTTTCCACGTTTTGGCCATTTGGTCCAATGTCTCGCCCAGATTTTGCATGTTTTGAGCTTAACCGACACGTGAGACGTTAGTCGTGTTTTCCACGATGTCGTGGATTTTTGTCCGGTTACCATGTTTTGGCTGTTCGGCCCAACGTCTCACCCAGATTTTGCATGTTTTGAGCGTAACCGACACACATGAGACGCTAGTCGTGATTGCCACGATGTTGGGCCATTTTCCAGGATGTCATGGATTTTTGTCCGGTTTCCATGTTTGGCTGTTGGATTCAACGTCTCGCCCAGATTTTGCCTGTTTTGAGCGTAACCGACACACGTGAGACGCTAGTCGTGTTTTTCACGATGTTGGGCCATTTTCCACGATGTCGTGGATTTTTGCCCGGTTTCCACGTTTTGGCCGTTTCATCCAACGTCTCGCCCAGATTTTGTATGTTTTGAGCTTAACCGACACGTGAGACGCTAGTCGTGTTTTCCACGATGTTTAACCCTTTTGCGCCTTTTCCATGTTTTAGCCGTTTCATCCAACGTCTTGCCGAGATTTTGCATGTTTTGAGCTTAACCGACACGTGAGACGCTTGTCGTGTTTTCCGCGATGTCGGGCCGTTTTCCACGATGTCGTGGATTTTTGTCCGTTTTCCATGTTTTGGCTGTTCGGTCCAATGTCTCGCCCAGATTTTGCCTGTTTTGAGCGTAACCGACACATGTGAGACGCTAGTCGTGTTTTCCACGATGTCGTGGATTTTTGCCCGGTTTCCATGTTTTCGCCGTTTCATCCAACGTCTCGCCCAGATTTTGCATGTTTTGAGTGTAACCGACACACGTGAGATGCTAGTCGTGTTTTCCACGATGTTGGGCCGTTTTCCACAATGTCGTGGATTTTTGTCCGGTTTCCACATTTTGGCTGTTCGGTCCAACATCTCGCCCAGATTTTCCATGTTTTGAGCGTAACCGACACACGTGAGACGGTAGTCATGTTTTCCACGATGTCGGGCCGTTTTCCACGATGTCGTGGATTTTTGCCCGGTTTCCACGTTTCGGCTGTTGGATTCAACGTCTCGCCCAGATTTTGCCTGTTTTGAGCGTAACCGACACACGCGAGATGCTAGTCGTGTTTTCCACGATGTCGGGCCGTTTTCCATGATGTCGTGGATTTTTGCCCGGTTTCCACGTTTTGGCCGTTTCGTCCAACGTCTCGCCCACATTTTGCATGTTTTGAGCTTAACCGACACGTGAGACGCTAGTCGTGTTTTCCACGAAGTTGGGCCATTGTCCACGATGTCGTGGATTTTTGTCCGGTTAATTCGTTTTGTCTGTTTGGTCCAACGTCTCGCCTAGATTTTGTTTGTTTTGAGCGGAACCGATACACGTGAGATGCTAGTCGTGCTTTCCACGATGTCGGGCCGTTTTCCACGATGTCATGGATTTTTTCCCGGTTTCCACGTTTTGGCAGTTCGGTTCAACGTCTCGGCCAGATTTGGCATGTTTTCAGCGTAACCGACACACGGGGGATGCTAGTCGTGTTTTCCACGATGTCGGGCGGTTTTCCACAATGTCTCCCGGTTTCCACATTTTGGCCGTTCGGTCCAACGTATTGCCTAGATTTGTCTTGTTTTCAGCGTAACCGTCACACCTGAGAGGCTAGTCGTGTTTTCGATGATGTCAAGTACCAAGCTTTTCCGCTAGTATATGCCAAGATACTTCCATGATGTCGAGGTACGTTCTTCCAGACTTGTTCAGTCTTTGGTTTCGCCAGGTTGTTTTCCACGATGTCAGGCCGTTTACCATGGTGTTGTCGATTTTTGCCCGGTTTCCATGTTTTGGCCGTTTCGTCCAACGTCTCGCCAAGATTTTGCCTGTTTTGAGCTTAACCGACACGTGAGACGCTAGTCGTGTTTTCCACGATGTCGGGTTGTTTTCCACGATGTTGTGGATTTTTGTCCAGTTTCCACGTTTTGGCAGTTGGATTCAACGTCTCGCCCAGATTTTGCATGTTTTGAGCGTAACCGACACACGTGAGACGCTAGTCGTGTTTTCAACGATGTCGGGCCGTTTTCCATGATGTCTGGCCATTTTCCAGAATGTCGTGGATTTTTGCCCGGTTTCCACGTTTTGGCCGTTTGGTCCAACGTCTCGCCCAGATTTTGCATGTTTTGAGCTTAACTGACACGTGAGACGTTAGTCGTGTTTTCCACGATGTCGTGGATTTTTGTCCGGTTACCACGTTTTGGCTTTTCGGCCCAACGTCTCAGCCAGATTTTGCCTGTTTTGAGCGTAACCGACACACGTGAGATGCTAGTCGTGATTTCCACGATGTTGGGCCAGTTTCCAGGATGTCATGGATTTTTGTCCGGTTTCCATGTTTGGCTGTTGGATTCAATGTCTCGCCTAGATTTTGCCTGTTTTGAGCGTAACCGACACACGTGAGACGCTAGTCGTGTTTTTCACGATGTTGGGCCATTTTTCACGATGTCGTGGATTTTTGCCCGGTTTCCACGTTTTGGCCGTTTCATTCAACGTCTCGCCCAGATTTTGTATGTTTTGAGCTTAACCGACACGTGAGACGCTAGTCGTGTTTTCCACGATGTCGGACCCTTTTGCGCCTTTTCCATGTTTTAGCCGTTTCGTCCAACGTCTTGCCGAGATTTTGCATGTTTTGAGCTTAACCGACACGTGAGACGCTAGTCGTGATTTTCACGATGTTGTGCCATTTTCCAGGATGTCATGGATTTTTGTCCGGTTTCCATGTTTTGGCTGTTGGGTTCAACGTCTCGCCTAGATTTTGCCAGTTTTGAGCGTAACCGACACACGTGAGACGCTAGTCGTGTTTTCCACGATGTTGGGCCATTTTCCACGATGTCGTGGATTTTTGCCCGGTTTCCACCTTTTGGCCGTTTCATCCAACGTCTCGCCCAGATTTTGTATGTTTTGAGCTTAACCGACACGTGAGACGCTAGTCGTGTTTTCCATGATGTCGGACCATTTTGCCCGGTTTCCATGTTTTAGCCGTTTCGTCCAACGTCTCGCCGAGATTTTGCATGTTTTAGCTTAACCGACACGTGAGACGCTAGTCGTGTTTTCCGCGATGTCGGGCCGTTTTCAATGATGTCGTGGATTTTTGGCCGTTTTCCATGTTTTGGCTGTTCGGTCCAATGTCTCGCCC